>JACCGJ010001119.1:0-13390 GCA_013407085.1 Atriophallophorus winterbourni
ACAGTCATAGACTGCACGTGATTTGTCCCTCACGACGAGTGGATGGATCGCGAGAATTCAACTCAACCCAACCACGATTAACTAGAATACTGACACCAGGTCGGTCAGATAGGAAAAATGGGGTTACCACAAAATAGCCGTGCGACGTGGACGGAGTAGAGGCAGCGTCTCATAAGAGTTAGATATTTGACACGCGAGTACCTTTTTATGGAAGCATTACGGTAAATAAACTCCGGGGTCCAATCAAAACCTATCGACTGTAATCGAACTGCCCCCGCACACTGACAGGGAAATATTCGGCAAGATCTGTGCTAGCGGTTACGTTGGAAGGTAGGGGTGATGGTTTCGAGTAAATTTGATGATTGATTCGCTCGATTAAATCTAATTTCCATTTTCTGCGCTGGATTTGCCAGTACCCAAGTCCAAAGCAAGTTGCGGGACACGCCAGCAGTGCAAATTTGATCCAACTAAAGCGCATCCTTTTATTTATTGAGAGAAAAGAAACGTGGCGTATTCCAGAGGAGGTTGAAAATATGTATTTTCCGAAACGCTGCATTTAATCGCGTAATCGGCATCAATGAACAAAGGGAGTGTGTATGCATGTATGTATAAACGCACAAGCCTGATCCAGGCAAAGTGCCGTACAATCAGAGACTGCACGTGGGCTAAGATGCTGTCAGTTTGCCCAGGCCTAGACAGATACAATAGAGATACAATAAGTATAGATACATATACTACGAGTCCCAGGTTTTGATGCAACATACGTAGACCATAGGTAACCTGACACTTTATAATACCATGTATTTTGTACATTGTGATCTGTTCTATGCGTGTGCTAATGTACAAAATACATATCATTGGTTCAATAACCAGGAATACCATGACAAAATATATTGTCTATAGAAGTGTCTATTTTGAGAATTGTGCATAGCGATGGAGCAGTAAGAGAATCTACAAGTGTTTTAAATTTACCTGTAGATGTGCACATGCGAAAATAGAGTGGAAGAGAATTTCAAAGATGCGCATACCTACCGTAAATACCCGCGTATAGGACGATACCATGTATAGGACGCAGTGAATATTTGACCCTAAAAACGATGGCAAATCTGTGTACCAATGTATAGGACGCATCCTAATTTTAGTCCTTAATTTCCATTAATTTTTATAGAAACGGTGAACTTAAGTCAATCACGGTGAACTCCATACAATCGCTATGATCGTCGTGTGTGCTGATTGTTGACTCATTCATCCTGTCAGTCAGCAGATGTCTGTCTAGCCTATGTAGACTATCGTGGAAAGTGCACTTCTCATTCTTGGGCGTCATGTCGAATGATTAGATGACATTTTTTAAGGAAAAGTTTCTGCTCCAACGAGAGTCAAATACTACTGCATGATTGGTTGATATTACACTTTCATTATATTACACATCGGCAGTATAAATATTCTACCTATCATGATGATTGCATAACACAACAGGAGTGGGCTGCTTTGTTGAATGAAGACAGTGACGACGAGGATAAATATTGATAAATATTGTACCGCAAGTTTGGAATTTTTATAATAAATTTTTGATATTATGATAAATAATTTTTATAATAAAAGTATCCATGGATAAGACGCACCTGGGTTTTTAGGGCAACTTATAAAGAAAAAAGTGCGTCCTATAAGCGGGTATTTATGGTAATTGAGAAGAAGTTTTGTCGAACTTTAGTGCGAGTAAGGGGAATATGTAATAGCCTCATTCGGTTACGTCGTACATAACGATTACAATCTTGGAAGCGCATTGTGGACCTAATCTTAACTTGGTGCTCTGTGATGATTCGGAAGAAAAGAAAAAGATTAAGGCGAATTCTACGTAACCATAGCGGGTCAATGTCTAGTAGACTGCATCGTACTTTATAAGATGAAGGATTAGAGTAGCCTAACATGATTTTGCTAATTCTACGTTGAAGGCTTTCTAAGAGTATACAGTCACGCCTAGCAATGTGAGAGTAGGCTATATTACAGTAATCAAGAATCGGTAATACTTTCATTTTATATAGACTCAGTCTACTTTCACGAAGGAGGAATTTTTGATTGATCAAACCAAAATTCTGTCTAGCTCTTGCGATGAGAAATCTTACTTGTTCGTTGAAATTAAGAGATGAAGAATACCTAAATCCTAAGTCTTTGATTTCGTTAGAAGGTGCGAGTGGTGTATTGTTGAGAATGATACTAGCAGGGGGTATTGAGCAGCGTATACCCATGAATTGCGTCTTCAGAGCTGAGAATTCTAACCCCCATTGTGAGCCCCAACTTGAAAGGGTTGAAAGATCATCGTTGAGGGAGTCTATAGCCTGTGATATCTCTATGGCTGGAAAAGCTAAGACAAGTTTAATATCATCCGCAAAGATAAAAAGCTTTGAGTTTTTTTGCGAAATCTTGCACATCATTAATATGTATAAGAAAAAGGAGGGGACCTAGTACGCTACCCTGAATGACTCCACTTGGTATAGGTTGTGTTTCAGAGGATATGCCATTAACGGAAACGGAGAAGGTGCGATCAGAAAGATATGAACAGAACCAATTAAATAGGGATCCGGAAATACCAAGTGATGATAATTTTCGAAGAAGAAGAGAATGAGGAACCTTATCAAATGCTTTGGTAATGTCTAAGAAAACTGTCAATACAGCTAATCCATGATCTATGGAGGTGGTTATATAGTCCAAATATTCCAACTGACAGGTAATGCAGGACTTCTGATTTAAAAAGCCATGTTGGAATGGAGAGAAAGCGTTTGGGCCCAAGTAAGCTATTAGTGCGTTCTTGATCAACTTTTCGAATAGCCTAGAGAGAAAAGGTGTGTGATTAATTGGGCGATAATTAGTGATGATGTGCGAATTCACTGTTTAAACCGAGGTATAATGACAGAATGTTTCCATTCAAGGGGGAATATACCAGATTTAACAGAAAGATTAAACAGGTTTAATAGAATCAAACATTCTTTTTCCAGCATCGGCTATGACGCGGTGCTTCCTAAGTTCAACCCGGATAATCTCTTGGCTTCGCGATCGGGGAAAATTTCAAATAGACAAAAAGATTAAACGTTTTGGCAGTGGTGGGTGCTTCGTTGCAGCTTTCCACCGGAAGAAATTCTGGACGCTCGATTGACTGGTTAGCCACATACTGTCCTGTGCAAACTGAACTTAACTAAACTATATAATCCGTATTAACTTCCAAGATTGCTGGAACAAAGCCTACAGTATCAGGCTTGTAAGAAGCTTTGCTTCGCCGATACATTGCGCTAACGTTTTGTAAACTAAAGGAGATAAAATCAATACACACTGAATTATTATTTTGATTTAGGGATACACGGTATACGCTGGTATTTTGACCTGGGGGCATAGGGTATATGTTGGTATTGAATGATTGGCTAAAGTAGTTAAAAATAGCATACTCATTTCTGAAGAATCTAATGTGTATGATTTCATATCATAATGGGGGAACACAATTGTAGAAATTTCATGTTTACTTAGATTATATCGAGATCTCTTTAGATTATTCAAAGACTTGGTCTTCGAAGCACTGTTTAGGGCCTTTCTTTCTTGATTCTCGATGAATTGTAATTTGATTGTTGTAAAAGAGCTAAGAAGTTCCTTGAGACGTAAACTTGAATAAATGTCTGGTGTGTGGTTTACAAAAGCAGAAAGACGGGCTATCATTTTTTTTAAAGAAGGTTTATTTTATCAAGTTTAATTGATTTATTTTTCCGAGGAGTTGATGCAGTTACGAGACATTTAGATAAGTTCTTATGGAATAATGAAGAGATAAGGTTGAAATCCGGAGATATAAAAATTCAGTCTAATCAGAGTTTCTAATTAGAGTCGAAAACTTTGTCCAATCAACATAGAGACGGTCATTAGCTTTGCTGATGGAGGTCCGATTCTTACAAAAATGAAGTTGACACGTGACCATGTCATGGTCACAACCAGAAAGGGGTGCTATGACTTTCACATTACTAGCAATAGGACCCAATGTAAAAATAAGGTCTAGAGGGTTTGAGTGCCTTGTAGGTTCATCGACTATTTGGGTGTTACCTAGTAGGTTGATTGCTTCGGAAAAAGAGGAGGATTTTCTAGATTGCTGAGGCGAGTTCCAGCATGTATAAGGCATGATAAAATCACCAGCTTTAAGTTTATTCTTAAAAGGGTTCAAAGAAACTTCAATAAAAGCATTTTTAATCTTATCAATATTGTGTAAGGATGGAGGAGGTGGGTTGTAAATACAATCGAAAAGGGCATCCAGTGAAGGTATATCAATCCATACGGAATCATCAATGTCATCATTTCATTTATGGAAGAACAATGAAGATTGGCAGGAATATTCTTAGTAATATATATGATGCAACCACCATCACGAGTGGAGCACCAATTTTTACGAAAAATATTATAATTTGGTAGGAAAAGTGTAGCGTCTATATGTTCGTCAGTTGTCCATATTTTAGTGATTAAAACTACATCAGTTGGTATAGCAGACATGAAAAATTGAAGATCAGACATTTTGTAAGAAATAGATCCCGCATTTATTAGAAGGATGATGATGGCGGGAGTACAGATAGATGTGTTAGTGATGGAGACCTGAGATTTCGAAATAGATTGTGTTATATCCTGTATACGGGTGGAAACACTGGTGGAAAATTTGTCTGTGGTGAGTAGTCTTGGTAAAAATGGCTGGGGCATAAGATGGATAAACATGTGGAGCAGGTTGTGGCCAAGATGAAATACTGTGCATGTTTTTTTGGGGTGACATGACAGTTTGAGGATTGGGATTGGGATTGGGATTTCTATTTAAACTATGGTTTTGTGGCTGGTCACCATGCTGATTGGAGTAAGGGTAAAAATACCATGTAGAAGAATTAGGGTAACCATAAGGTGAATGCCCATAATAATTGTAAATGGGAGGTTGCGTAGGTAATGGATGGAGATACTTTCTATAAAATCTAGAATTACTGTTCCTAAAAGAATCGTTCACGAGTGGCTTAATGCTTGGTGGTTTGTTGAGAAGGGGACCTATTGCTTTAAACGTTAGAAGTTTAACTTTTTCGACGTCCTTAGGATTTGGTCGAGGAATAGCTTGTGGCTTAGCAGTAAATGAGAGGTTGCGTAGGTAATGGATGGAGATACTTTCTATAAAATCTAGAATTACTGTTCCTAAAAGAATCGTTCACGAGTGGCTTAATGCTTGATGGTTTGTTGAGAAGGGGACCTATTGCTTTAAACGTTAGAAGTTTAACTTTTTTGACGTCCTTAGGATTTGGTCGAGGAATAGCTTGTGGCTTAGCAGTATCCAGGGGTGCAAGGGTTACAAGGGCCAGGGTCCAAGGATATTGAAAATTACTTTTCATTCTAAAGATATGGTTCACACAGCTTCACAGGCGTGGTACCAATTTAAACACCTCGCCCCCGCTGGAATTCGCATGCGAGAGGCTGCTGACAAGCCAAAACCCAAGTATCCTCTAAACACAGCTGTACCCCCTCTCCTGACGTATCTGCATCATGCTCGAAAAACCTCCAACACAAACTACTTCAGAGTCGGCACAATAATTTCTCACGATGCGGATCCCTGTCTTTCAAGAGTAAGTCTGAATTGTTTATACGCAAACGCTCAAGGTCTCATCAGCAAACTCCCAGAATTGCGTACTCAGCATGCTTCTCATCCCTTTGACTTGGTTGTCGGATTCTGTAACAGACGCGGAAATTTCACTCACTGGAATGTCAGTCATTCGTAACGATCGTCCAACTAAAGTCGGCGGGGTTCTATTATATTTTGCATCCTCATTTATTTGTGAACATCTATCTCATCACTGCTTACCTCTTGTAGACTCACTTTGGTGTCGTATTCATCTCAAAAAGCAGGATTATGTTCTCCTGGGTGTCGTTTACCGCCCTCCGCAAAACGATACTGATGCTGATAGGAAACTTATTGAGTCCATGCGACATGTTTTATCTTTAAAATACAGTCATGTATTACTGATGGGACACTTTATTTCGCCAAGTTCATCAACATTACATGCAAGTGATTTCTTTGCATCGGAACTTGGTGGACTTAAATCAACCCACCCGCTATATAATCATGTGCGCGAACCTACAAGATTCCGTGGAGAAGATGAACCCTCTCTCCTGGATTTGCTGCTAACCAATGAAGAGCTGATGATTGAAGGAACACACATTGATCCACCGCTTGGAAAAGTGATCATGTAGTCCAATCGTTCTGTTACACTTGTTATGCGAGCTACCCAGTTCAAACGTCTGTTAAAATCAAGACTGTAACAAATTATAATACTTTTCGAGACATCATGTCAGCAAACACTTTTAATTTTATGATTAATGACACTCCTACAGCGACTTGGACTAAATATGTAACAAAATGGCACTCGCTTCTGAGCCATTCTTCTGTGGCTAAGACAATTACCTTGAAATCGAAACGTCACATTCCTTTCGTACGCAGTAGAACACGCAAATGGATGTGTTATAGAAACGCTGCATGGAATCGCTTAAAAGTGATTCAATTGCTTTCCGATTGGGAGTGCTACCGACATTTTCGTAATTATTGTACTACACTGGTACGCCAAGACAAGCTGCACCACCAGACTTTCCGTGAAAACCGGTTTGCGTGTAACCCAAAGTCACTATATAAGTATGTCAACGAGCAGCAACAGGTTTGCTCTGGTATTCCGCCACTACAAACTGATGGAAGTCCGACCACAAGTGTGAAGGAGGCCGCGAAGGCTTTGAGAGCGCATTTTACGCCAATCTTATGCAATTAGGCAAAAGAGTTACCGCTATTTCTGCAACCTAATCTCCCCTTCCATATTTCATCGGTTACATTTACTGCTACCCGAGTAAGAAAGCAGATATTGCTGCTTCGTGCAAATTCTTCTGCAGGTATCGATCAAATCACGCCAAAGGCGGTACAAGCAGTCGCTAATGCCATTTCTGAACCTCTTGCGTGGTATTTTCAGCGTTTATTAGACACGGTTGCAGTGCCAGACGGTTGGAGGGAACGAATAATATTTTCAATATTCAAAGTAGGAAACCGCAGTGATGCAGGGAATTATCGGCCAGTTACATTAACTCCGGTGCTGTCCAAAATTATGGAGTCGATCATTGCAGAAGATACAATGAGCGCATTCAAATTCTCGAGTCTGATCACTAGTGAGCATCATGAATTTCGCCGTGGTCATTCATGGAATTCAAATTTACTCCTAGCTAGAGACAGTTGGACCAGATCAGTCAACCATGGATACGGAGTGGACGTTATCTACCTTGATTTTTCTAAGGCTTTTGACAGAGTTCACCACGCGGTACTTATTCATAAGCTACGTACTCTTGGAATTGGCCCTCCACTCTTGACATGGATAGCTGCATTTCTGTCCTCCAGGACTCTTCGTGTGCGGGTGGGTGAGACGCTTTCCGAGACCTTCCCTACTGAATGTGGAGTACCCCAAGGATCGGTTCTTGGACCAAGACTTTTTCTTTTATTCGTCAATGACATCGGCAAACAAGTGACATCCCCATTTCTAATGTTTGCTGATGACATCAAAATATGGCGCGAGCATTCTTGCCCAAACGGTATTAGCGAGTTGCGATCTGATTTAAATTCCCTTCACGCCTGGTCGGTAGCGAACCATTTACTGTTCAATGCTGAAAAATGTCATGTACTTCGCATCCGAAAAGAGGGTAACCCCATTTATACCCTGGGTGATGTCCAGCTCCTCGCAAGTCGAAAAGAGAGAGACCTTAGTGTGTTAGTTCAGAACGACCTCGGATGTTCGGCTCAATGTATCAAGGCATCACGTGTGGCGAATCGAAACGTTGGTCTACTGAATCGAGCTCTCGGTCGGTTTGACATACGCTTCTTTTAGCCCTCATTTGGAGTATGCGGTTTCCGTCTGGCATCCGTGGCTGAAGCGTGACGAACTTGTACTTGAGCGGCCTCAACGCCATGCCACGAGACTGGTAAAGGGGCATGAGTGTTATACGTACGAAGATCCTCTCACTGCACTAAACCTTTTTTCATCCAAGTACCGTCGAATTCGTTGCGAATTGATACTAGCCTACGGGATACTTACTGAAAAAAGCCATTCCTGAAAAGAACTGCTTTTGCGTGCTACCGGCAATCGTACGCGTCGCCATCATTTAAAAATTGCCCATCAACAAAGTAGGTTGGACAGTCGTAAAAACTTTTTTGCCATTCGTGTTGCTCAAACCTGAAATAATCTACCACTTTTTATTGTGTCTGCCCCTTCCCTTTTTATTTTTGAAGAGCGTTTAGATATGCACTTGTTTCATTTGCTTCATAACGTTTGAAAAGCTATAACTTTCTATACTCTATGATACTGCAATTTTTTCCGATTTTCAGCGCACAAACTGCTTCAAACTGGAAGTATCAACCAAAGTTTTGTGGTGCTCGCATCCCCATTCCTTACAGTATCAACGTTTTTCTTCATTCGGACCTTAATTTTAACCCTGAACTTTCGAATCTGTGTACAACATCCTGTGGTTTTCTTTTAAGCATGTCGCTTTTTTACCACAATATACTATTGACTATTGATTTCATATAGACAAAAAGAAAAAAACATATTAGCAGTGTTGGCGCTTCCTTGCAGGTTTTTACTGGAAGACATTCTAGACGCTCGATTAGCTCGTTAGCCACATACTGTCCTGTGCAAACTAAACTGAACTTGAATCGACGCGGGCTTTTTTATTTATAATCATATTAACGCGTGCGCCTCGGCCGTAGCGTCTTACTTTTTCCATTTTGTTGTATGTTGCCTTTCAATGCTCTAAGCATTGTATTCATTGATGTTTGGCTCTGCAGTTATCATTATAAAGTTATTTTACGAGCACAGCCAGTTTGCCCTGTGCAACTTGAACTTGAACCTTCAATGGGTGCATTTTGTGCGCGAAGCATGTGTATTCAGTCTGTTTTGTAATGTATTAATAATCTAGGAAAGCCGATTAACTAAACAAGTCACGATTATTTTTCTCAATTTTTGTTTTTAAGACCTTTCGTAATTATATACTTTTAACCCACTGCTATTATAACTTCCATGATCTGATAATGCCCAAAGATTTAATCATGGCACAAATGAAGATGTCAGAAAGTTGCTAACAGGTATGAGATTCTGATGTAAACTTCGTTTAAAAATGTTTGAATGCGAGGAACTGGCTATCCGAAATCCCAAATGTTCGTCTAGATTGCGACAAACATGTCAATATCGTTAATGAGCCACATGCATTCCTCGCGCCTCATTCATTTTAACATTGATATTTTCACTTCGTTCACCAAGTATTTCCCCCGAATATTATTTCACGATGAACTCCAGTTTTCACAAAATTACACGTTTACGTTATGGCGCACTTAGAATTAGTAGTATTGGAGTTCAATACGGTGCGAAACGCAAAAAAGCTTTAAAATCCACAATTTGACATGGTCAGTGGATCATAAAAGTAAAAGTTTAGCAAACTTTAGGGTTCAATGTCCTTATAGCAGGCCACATTCGCGTTCAGGCTACACCATCGCCGGATTTTTATGCCATTTATCTAGGTAAATCATCAACTCGGAACACGGTTCCCCATCAAATCCTTCGGAGCTGGACCCAAATAAGTTGCGGCGTGTGTGATGGAGAACTGGAGTTGGAAAGTGAAAGTTGAAATATGGGTGGCATAAAAAGACGACTCACCGTTGCAAAAGAAAAAATATAACCATGATCACGGCACAAATAAAGTTCTTGAAAATGGACATCTATTTTTGATTTGAAAAGACAGAGCGCGAGAAGATACCACATCCGGGAAGATTATTCCAGGCGACACAAACACGAACAGATATGATGTTTTTCTGCAGTTGATACCTAGGGTTTTTAGAACGCGTTTACTGTAGTGACCGCGTAGATGTGAATTTTTTATGTTTAAAGACAACAGAACTGTACAAGGGTGATTTGATGTCGACAAAATGTGTTATTTTAGTGTATGCGTCAACGTTCCTCATCGACAAGCGATCAA
The DNA here is from genome assembly GCA_013407085.1 of Atriophallophorus winterbourni. Taxonomy (NCBI): domain Eukaryota; kingdom Metazoa; phylum Platyhelminthes; class Trematoda; order Plagiorchiida; family Microphallidae; genus Atriophallophorus; species Atriophallophorus winterbourni. Next base: position 10,045 of record JACCGJ010001119.1, read on the forward strand.
AAATTAGGGTGAGCTTGTATCTCTGTCAACATGCAGTCTAATACTCCAGCGCATTGCATGTTTTTTGATTACACATACCAGTCAATTTTTTTAGCGCGCTGGATGAAGAAGTTCACCGTAAATCTAAGCTCACTGACGCATTCGTTTGCTAGGTTTAGGACTCAAAAACCCACGTATCATTTTGGGAGACGTTACGCGTTTTGGCTATAAACCAAATACAGTGACCTCAATATAATTTGTTTAGTCTGTCACAATTTTAAAATCTTCTATCATTGTATCTTTTTCACACATTTGAATTTGCCGCTTTGTGTGCGTTTGCTCTCTGGTTTTCATACTTCATCTCATTTGGCACTTTGTCTGGCCCCAGACCTATACTCCATCATATTTGCGCTTAGAAGCAATTACCATTATTTCAAATTCATACAATGGTATCATTTTTAGCCTTTTGATGTCACGCATAAGAGGTCTGTTTCTGTCATGGAATCTTTCTGCGAAAGATATTTCTTCAAAATCTTCATCGCTTATTCAAAGAGCTCGTGACATATATGACTCAATCGGCAATGTACCAAACCCATCAATAGAATCTGTCGCAAATGTGAGTTTAAATTTTCGGTTATCTTTGGTATATAGAAATTGGCGTTGTTTGAAGCGGATTATGCTGTAGAATCGAGCATCGTGGATTTTCCACAACATGTTCACCCTGATAAAGCTATCCGGGATGCTAGTTTGGACGCTTCAAGAAAATTAGCGGATTTGAATGTTGAATTGAAGTAAGTCTTCTCCAATTGAGTAATTCACTTCCCGTTACCGACTGACCAATATTGATTTCGTATAAGCCTGAAACGAAGCACATTTTCAGAAGTTATATTTTTTAAACTTCCATTCACCTAAGCGACTCCTTTTATGTACAATATGTATGGATGTTTGGACGTTTGGTCAGAGTTAAAAATTCGGTGCAGACATCTGAAAATCACGTAATAATGAATTCTCCATTTCACTGTTATCTTAAGTTGTTTTTTGATGCACGAATGTGCAATCGTCTAGTAATTATTTACTGCACAGATAACACCATTCCAAAGTGATTTGCCTACGATACTGAGCCACATGCAAAATCTCACAAAAGTCTCACTTCCAACTTCTATTTCAATTTTCATTTCGCATATTTATCTAGGCCTGAACAACCTGACAGTATCTCAGCCTACGTGCAGTTTGTGACTGTGCGGTATTTTGTCTGGATTTGGCTTGTGATATCATCATCGTCAACATCTAGAAAATTCGTCCTGCAACCGATTGATGCAATGTTTGCATGCCATTTTCTTTCTCATATCTCTCTAGGCCTGGGCAACCTGACGGTATCTTAACCCACGTGCAGTCTGGCTGTGCGGCACTTTACTTGTATCAGTCTTGTGCTGTTATGCATAAATAAATACATGCTTGCATGGAAGCCAGATTCTACTAAATGTCGTTATAATGTAGCATGAAAATAATAATCGAAACTTCTATTGTTGTTTGCATTTATTTGATTTGAATTATCACTCACCTCTGGCTGCGTTCACCTATAGTACGGATGTGCAATCATGCAGTATGGTATTATATCAAAGCACAAGCTTTATCCAGGCACAGTACCGCACAGTCGGAGACTGCACATGGGCGATATTACTGTCAGGTTTCCCAGGCCTAGACAGATATGAAAAATAAAGAATAAAGAGTACTTTGTGTTATGCGGCTTACACTGTGCTAAATTAATTGCCAGAGGTAGTGAGCTGCATGCTGAAACAAGCTGGAGTCTCACTACCATTTCCTGTTCCTTTTTGTTTCTCATATCTGTCTAGGCCTGAGAAACCTGACAGTATCTTAGCCCACGTGCAGTCTCTGACTGTGCGTCACTGCATGCATCAGGCTTGTGCTTTCATACCATACCTATAGCAAACGTATAAGGTGTTACACGATATCTTTTACTTTACTTATTGTTTCCTACATTATCTAAAGTATTGCCACATTTTCACAGCATGCGAAAGGATGTATTCGACATGTTTACGCGCATACAATCCGAGATAGATCCGAAAATCGATCCCGAAATCGCTCGGTACATTGAAAGAAAAGTTCGTGATGGTCGAAGAAACGGTACTGCATAGCAATTTACTTATTTTTGTTCTAAGGACTACATCTTGATGAAATAAGCCGAAAAAAGATCGAAGCGCTTTCAATGGAAGAAAGTAAACTTTCAATCGAATTTCAACACAATCTCAACGAGGAGAATACAATTTTAGAATTCTCTGCTGAAGAGTTAGGTTAGTTACTAATAACTCCTCTACTTCGTTTTTTGAATTTTAATTTTAACCATTAATGCCAATTTTCCAAGGCATTTGTTTTGTGATTTATTTCTTATTAGACCACGGTGACGCAGTGCTAATCTTTAGCATAATGTATGATGTGCAAAATCGCAAACATGGATCCAGGTAAAGTGCCACACAGTCGGAGACTGCGCGTGGGCAACGATACTGTAAGGTTGCGCAGGTCTAGACAGATTTATGATGACCTCAACGAGTGTTCATGTTACCTGCACTGCATTCTAGAACTGTACACTTTCAAATTCCTACATGAAGCTCTCCGGGTGAAATTATTTAACCCACTTCATTATATCCGTGCTTTGCAGCTAACCCCATGCTATATTTATGTGTCACCGGCGTTTAGCTGCACACGAAAGCACGCTGGAGTCTCAGTGCTATTCCGATTTTCATTATCATATCCATCTAACCCTGAGCAACCTGATGGTACCTTAGCACATGTGTAGTCTGCGAGTGTGCTGCACTTTGAATGAACCATGTTTGTGTTTTAATACATACATAAATAAATACTGGATACTACACTGTTGCCGTCATTAACCCAGCTATTGTTGGTACCTTTTAATACCCTGGGTATAGTGTCGATCAGGATGAAGCACATTTTCTGAAGTGCGATAAACGCAGTGGGTGACATTATTTTATTATTTTTGGCTGTTGGCTAAAATTCCAATTTTTCTTCGAAGGCTCCTTCATTCCATGACTGAGAAAGGTCCTCAATGAAACAATGGAATACGTGGTTATCATTCGTTTGCCTCCAGTATTGTTTGTTTGTTTTTTGTATTGAGGATGCAGTTGCAGGCCACTTGATTTTAATGCGACTGTTTTGGGCAACAAATACGCATGCCCACAAGAATAATTTAATTGGTAATGGTGTATACGTGTATACGATTTTTTTCACGTATTGATATAGGTTCTCAGTTCTTATACCGATTATCAAAGTTTAAAAAACTACAATTTTTAATTGGCAATGCTTTTACCATATCAAATAACCACACCCATTT
>JACCGJ010001119.1:14390-64487 GCA_013407085.1 Atriophallophorus winterbourni
GCCACATGCAAAATCTCGCAAAAGTCTCACTTCCAACTTCTATTTCAATTTTCATTTCGCATATTTATCTAGGCCTGAACAACCTGACAGTATCTCAGCCCACGTGCAGTTTGTGACTGTCCGGTATTTTGTCTGGATTTGGCTTGTGATATCATCATCGTCAACATCTAGAAAATTCGTCCTGCAACCGATGATGCCATTTTCTTTCTCATATCTCTCTAGGCCTGGGCAACCTGACGGTATCTTAACCCACGTGCAGTCTGGCTGTGCGGCACTTTACTTGTATCAGTCTTGTGCTGTTATGCATACATAAATACATGCTTGCATGGAAGCCAGATTCTACAAAATGTCGTTATAATGTAGCATGAGAATAATAATCGAAACTTCTATTGTTGTTTGCATTTATTTGATTTGAATTATCACTCACCTCTGGCTGCGTTCATCTATAGTACGGATGCGCAATCATGCAGTATGGTATTATATCAAAGCACAAGCTTTATCCAGGCACAGTACCGCACAGTCGGAGACTGCACATGGGCGATATTACTGTCAGGTTTCCAGGTTTCCCAGGCCTAGACAGATATGAAAAATGAAGAATAAAGAGTACTTTGTGTTATGCGGCGAACACTGTGCTAAATTAATTGCTGAAACAGGCTGGAGTCTCACTACCATTTCCTGTTCCTTTTTGTTTCTCATATCTGTCTAGGCCTGGGAAACCTGACAGTATCTTAGTCCACGTGCAGTCTCTGACTGTGCGTCACTGCATGGATCAGGCTTGTGCTTTATAGCAAAAGTATAAGGTGTTACACGATATCTTTTACTTTACTTATTGTTTCCTACATTATCTCAAGTATTGCCACATTTTCACAGCATGCGAAAGGATGTATTCGACATGTTTACGCGCATACAATCCGAGATAGATCCGAAAATCGATCCCGAAATCGCTCGGTACATTGAAAGAAAAGTTCGTGATGGTCGAAGAAACGGTACTGCATAGCAATTTACTTATTTTCGTTCTAAGGACTGCATCTTGATGAAATAAGCCGAAAAAAGATCGAAGCGCTTTCAATGGAGGAAAGTAAACTTTCAATCGAATTTCAACACAATCTCAACGAGGAGAATACAATTTTAGAATTCTCCGCTGAAGAGTTAGGTTAGTTACTAATAACTCCTCTACTTCGTTTTTGAATTTTAATTTTAACCATTAATGCCAATTTTCCAAGGCATTTGTTTTGTGATTTATTTCTTATTAGACCACGGTGACGCAGTGCTAATCTTTAGCATGATGTATGATGTGCAAAATCGCAAACATGGATCCAGGTAAAGTGCCACACAGTCGGAGACTGCGCGTGGGCAACGATACTGTTAGGTTGCGCAGGTCTAGACAGATTTATGATGACCTCAACGAGTGTTCATGTTACCTGCACTGCATTCTAGAACTGTACACTTTCAAATTCCTACATGAAGCTCTCCAGGTGAAATGATTTAACCCACTTCATTATATCCGTGCTTTGCAGCTAACCCCATGCTATATTTATGTGTTACCGGCGTTTAGCTGCACACGAAAGCACGCTGGAGTCTCAGTGCTATTCCGATTTTCATTCTCATATCCACCTAACCCTGAGCAACCCGATGATACCTTAGCCCATGTGTAGTCTGTGAGTGTGCTGCACTTTGTATAAACCATGTTTGTGTTTTGATACATACATAAATAAATACTGGATACTAGACTGTTGCCGTCATTAACCCAGATATTGTTGGTACCTTTTAATACCCGGGTATAGTGTCGATCAGGATGAAGCACATTTTCTGAAGTGCGATAAACGCAGTGGGTGACATTATTTTATTATTTTTGGCTGTTGGCTAAAATTCCAATTTTTCTCCGAAGGCTCCTTCATTCCATGACTGAGAAAGGTCCTCGATAAAACAATGGAATACGTGGTTATCATTCGTTTGCCTCCAGTATTGTTAAACAATGCAACTGCGTTGTTTGTTTTTTGTATTGATGATGCAGTTGCAGGCCACTCGATTTTAATGCGACTGTTTTGGGCAACAAATACGCATGCCCACAAGGATAATTTAATTGGTAATGGTGTATACGATTTTTTTTCACGTAGTGATATAGGTTCTCAGTTCTTATACCGATTATCAAAGTTTAAAAAACTACAATTTTTAATTGGCAATGCTTTTACCATATCAAATAACCACACCCATTTTAATTATGTTAACTCATCCACCGTGTTATCTACCGGAACCTCAGTCTTGCATTGTATAAAATTGGCAGCTTTTTGTGATTAATTTCCACAAGCAAATCTTCTTTGTGTAATCAAGAGATTTAATTCTTCTATAGGCTTTTGGCGAGCATTGGTAGAAATAGTGTGCCATTGGTTTTAAGCAACGAATTCACATATATAGGCCGAAATAATTAATTTATCGCGCATGTTTGCAGTTTGCTGTATAATCCGGTAAAATTGTTTAAGCGCGCGATATTTTGTACTATCTCTAATAAAGGCCCTTTGAATACACCTTAATCTTCTGTTTATACTGCATATTTTGCAGTGGATAGAGCCGGGAAGCGGAATAAGCTGTATGAGCGTAAAGCACCCAATTTGGCTATACTCGTCCACCTATTTTTGGACAACTTACATGATATGGCTGCTAACTTAACTGAGTGGCGCCCATGTATATGTGGATGTATGAAAGCATAAGCTTAATCCAGACACTGTGCCGCACAGTCACAGGCTGCACGTTGTCTACGTTGCTATCGGGTTGCATGTAGCTCTCTACCACTTGCAAATCAATTTAGCACGATTAGCCATACATCACAGATGTACTGCACTATTGCACATCCGTGGCAATGCCAATGTAGTTTATTGTGTTTTTCCTTTATCGTTGTTGTATGTTTGATACAAAAAGAAAGAACTGAACAGTTAAACTAAAAAATAAGCTGCCTTTATAGACGAATTTGCACACTCCACTTGCCCACTTTCTGTATAAGCATTTTTATCTACCTTTCCTGCTCCATGCCGATGCTAATTTACTCGTTAAAATACTTGATTCAATGTGTGCCCCAATCGTGGTGTTAGTACTTCATACAAATGCTCATGTTCTTTTCTAAAAATTCCCTAGTCTCGTTCTCTTTAATATCTTTTCGGGATTCTCGGTCATTATTTTGTGGAAATGAAACGTCTGAGCTCTGTATCGTTCTTTTTAAGACCACATTCTCATATAAAAACAATGTAAACGATGCTTTTAATGCTGTATCCGCAACATAAACAACCGAAATTTTTAACTCCATTTTTAGTTGTTTATTTTAAATTTTCCATCCATGTTTGGTTTTCAGTTGGATGTCCGGAGGATTTTATCAAAGATCTGAAGAAAGTAAGTTCTCATATTTGGTATCGTTCTAACTTTCTTGCCCATTTATTGCATTGTCGGTCAGCTTGATCATGCTGTCCGTATTCGTCCTGTGTTTTCACAGCCTTTTAATTTTTAGCAGACCCTGCTTATCTACCTTTTCTGAAGCATGATGCGATAAAATGCTAGGATTTCACCAATGGGGCAAGGCATTAATCTCTCCCCGTTACTTTCACTACTATTGCTTGTACATATTTAACACCAGATCACCCGATTTAAAATTAAACGTCATATCTGCTGCGACATTATAAATGTGGTTTATTATGTGACATTTCAGTGGCTACATGGTGATAAGTTTGATTGTTTTCATGGTTCAAGCAGACGGTATTTCCCTCTGTTAAAGTATCAATGTTCTCCACGAATATTAGTTCATTATCATTATTACCTTTTTTGTCCAAGATACCATTAATAATTACAAGTAATTTTGTAGTAACATAACATGTATCTATGTAATATGTGTGTATAGTTGTTCTCTAGGCATAAGTGCACCTCCACCGTTAATTAAGGCTGGTGTATTTTTGTCTCAAGACGATATGCACTTATGAGCGATTCGATCTTACACTTCTTCGGTATTTATCCACCTTATTTCTTTTTGGGTATCAATGCAAATCAATTTTTTTCTGATTCACTACCTCCATTTTTCACATCACGGTTTTTTTTCTTTTTCGAATGTGCCAGGCCCCATCGGGTAAACTACAAGTCAGTTTGCAATACCCACACTATTTCCCGGCAACCGAGAAAGCATCAAATCCGGAAACCAGGCGCAAGTTGGAAAAAGCTTTTAATTCACGGTAGGTTATCTCCATATTCAGCTTCAAGGCTGTTTACTCATTGTTCACATATTGCTTGTCCAGGTCGGCTTTGCCAGCTATTTAGCGTCATACAATGATCCCATGATCTCTATTTTGACGGCTTCTGACAATCTTTTTTTATTCCGCGTTATAATAAGTTACTTATTCAGGCCTTCCCTTTTGTTGCGCTAATTATTGTAGGAAGCTTAAACAACCGGTGTCTTTCATTCGATTTAATCGCCGATTAATCGCTTTATACTTCCTTCCTGTCTTCTACAATCCGCTTGCTTATTTTGTAGGTGCATGTCAGCTAACTTACCCATCTTGAAGCGGGTGCTAGAAATTCGGGAGGAGGTAAGTGTTACAAATAAAATACATATTAATTATTAAAGTATTCAAATAAAAAAGTAATATAGTTAATCGACGGTCAGATATCCTCATACTGGAATACATTTAAGCTGTTAAATCATAGGCAAACTATTTTTATAAGCTAGGGAGGTGACTGGCTCATCGCTTTTCTGTTTTGTTTCAATGTGCGAGATTTTGTTTTTTAATTGTAATTATTCTTTTGTTTAGAAATAGCATCAAGCAAACGATTATGAAGGCATTCGGCGATTCACATTGGCAAGACCGTGGTAGCTTGCACAGTTTCCAGCTATTCATTAGGATTACTTCGAATTAGCCTAACGAATATTTTACTGCTATCATCAACCAGCCCTTCTCGCATCCATTGCAGTGCGTCGATGCATTGATTTTTTCTTCTGGTTTACCCTTTCAAGGTTTCGCGTTATCATCAGACATAAAACGACATTCTCAGCGAAGTTCAGGTGCATTTCAAACTATAAGGCCTCAACATTTTGTGCAGCATGATGACCAATATCTTTTTGTTATCGTGATGCTACCTTGGGTATCAAATGCGTCAATCATGTTCAATTTCTCTCCTGTTTGACTATGCTTTGTTATTGTAAAGTGTCGCAACGTACATGACCACGCTGTATGGAATACTATTCGTTGCGTCGCTATAAGCAAAAGATTTCTCCATACGTTATATCTGATTTGTCTGCCATACACTGGGATTATTAACTAGAACCGCATTTATGAACCAAATAGTATGATTCTCTTGAGGAGATTTTATCCACTTCCTACTGCATACTCCGGTAGTTAGTTGATAGTCACTTGATAGTACATGACATGTTTTGTCACCCGATTGTCATCCGAAATTACGAAGTTATCATCATACTTGCGTCAGAAACCCTCTCCTCAGACAGATGCTCATGTTCTATGCATCGGTTTGGTTGTATGCTGATCATTTGAGCACTCGTTTTAGTCGACCGACTGGGTTCCAGAAATCTAACCTATCTGGCTGCATGATTCTTCACGATTTCTTTCATCAGCTGCTTCTCACACGCAACTTTTCCCATTACAATGAGAGTACCACGTCAAACATAACTCTATTGCTATTAATTTGGCGGTTAAGCACTCGGTGTAATGCTGTCTCTGATGATGCTATTAATTTGATGTCCTTGAAAGCTACCTCATGGATCTTTGAGTAGCACCAAGTATTTCAGCACACGTAATCATTATATGTTGATTTCTCTGTCTGTGACGTTAAAAAAACTGTGTTTTGGATGCAGAAAATTTGCTCTAGACTTGACTCTCCCCAAGTACCGATAATTGTTCATTTCATTTTTCCACGCGATTTTAGCTTTCACAGCTCTCACAACCATATTTTGTGATGTGATCAGTCTTATTAATCAGGAATGGCAACGTTTCATTTCGGGTTCTTTTCATTGTTAGCACTTTATCCTACTAAATTCCTCCCTCTGTATCTTCAAACCGATTCTTTCGAATTGGAATAGTAATACTTGTCTAAATTAATAATTATAATTTACGCAATAACCCGCTTTTTAATCCTATCCGTTTTTATTGTTCATTGTTCGTGACTAATCACTCATTATGAACTTGCTGGTATTGGTAATCGTTTTTCAACACGTACTCGAAATAAGCTCCTAGTCTGATTGGGCGCTAACGAGTACAAGACACTTTTATGCCATGTCCCCTTTCCTTTTCACGGTGTTTAATATTTTGCTCACTTGCTTTGTCGTTTGAATTTGTCGTGCTCTATTTTTGTTGCTTCATCGGTGCTTCGATCATCATAGAAAGCATTCCAGCGGTTGCATGTACCGAACTCGTTACTGCTATACAACCCTGACAATAAAATCATACATGGAGCGGAAGGTTGTGATTCTAAACGATATGGAATCTGTAAAAATGAGCACTGTCACACAGACGCGAGCTGCCCACATCTCAAATGAAACGCATTCTATCTAGTTTTGTGAGCGAGTAGTGCAACATCAGTATGTAGTCTTATAAAGTTTATCAAGGGGTTTACGGTTAAATGTGGCAGATTGGATTATGGTATTTCTATGTGTTTTCATAGAGGAAGTACGTGATCAGAGTTTATGTAATTATTCCAGAAGGAGCGACAGTCCTTCATGCATATCCTCCGTTTAATGCCTATGGTGAGATGGCTGATTTGTGTTCACGACTAATTATAATTAGACTTTGCTCACTGCAACTTTTTATAGTTAAATGAAGTGCTGCTGATAATTAGTCCTTGTCGCGCGTTGAGGTACACAAGGCGTTTGGCATTGTTAATACGTTGAGAAGCGAGGCTAAGTAGGCCGCCGAATGGTGACTTGCAAAAATATAGGTGACAAAGTTGGGTGTTCATCACATCATATTTTTGTTGTCATCATTGCTGCAATTAGTTGAGGCATATGTGACCATTGCGAAAATGGAACGTTCCGGGTTCGGTGAGTTTTGTTGACAGATGTAGCTATTCTGGTGCACATTTTGATCTTTTCAGACATGCAATCTCAATGTTAGGTATCTGCGCATTGGCTCAGGACTATAATTGCGCCCGATTTATCTGAGAAAACTTTTAAAAAAAAATGTAACGAAATAGTGCCTGTTGGGAAGATGCAGTCAAATTTTCCACCGTTGATGCACCGTAGATTCTTTTCTCCGAAAAATAGCAAGTATCGCTCGATAATGAATCTAGGCCGAGTGCCAGTGCAGCTTGCTGGTCCGATTGCTCTTGGGTTCATACATTCATGGCAACAATGTACGCCGTTTTAAAATAGACGCTTTAGATTCTGAATATTCTAAACTTTCATTTGTTTCAGGCCGGCTACCGGCTTGATGCTAAACAATAAAAGTTAAATTATGGAAGAGGTGGACAGAAAATGATTGAAGATCGAATGGCCAGCAGTCGCTTCATTTCGCGTACCCGATTTGTGCTACGTAGCAAGACGATCTTGTTTATCGTGCACTACAGTGGTTTGTATGCCAATTTGTTTTGATTGTCACGGTAGTGTGTGGACTTGCATACTGTCATGTGATAACTATACCTAGATAAGAGAGTCTCCGTCCACAGCCTTTGGCTGAACAACCTTAGTCATAGGTTAAAGGGCTGAAACTGTGTTCATCTGACTTCCATCAATTGACCTTCATAGTATGAGTATAAATCGATATGTCACAGAGGTACATAAACCATTGCGCCACCTTAAGGTCCAATCTTCGCGTTTCGATGCAAGCTATCAACGGAATTGTCTATTTCAACCGGTAGTGCTGATTTGTGAGGGGGAATCGGGGTAACAATAAGATGAAAAGTGCCGCATAATCTGGAAAGCTGCGTGCGAACTCACTCAGACTTGATCAAAAATTATTAATGCTTTGTTAGTTCTCACATTCGGAAATAAATTTTAATGTTTAAAAGTTTGAAACCACTGGTAAATCAGGTTGAAACAGCCAGCTCGGTTAAACCGCGTGAACACAAAACTTTTACTAGTGATATTGTAGACTCAAAGTCTTTGCCAGCAAACTCACTATTTCAAAGTCTTACATTTCCAACGCAGTAGTTTAACACCGTTGAATCTCATGTTGGAATCTTGCGTTTTCTTTCAGCGCGCACGAATTCTCGGTTACAAAAGCCACGCGGATTTCGTACTAGACATTCGCATGGCCAAAAATGCGGCCAACGTGGACGCTTTTTTGAAGGACACTGCCTTGAAGTTGCGTCCGCTTCGTGAGATGGAACGTATTCGTATGCTGCAATTAAAAAAGGAAGAGGTATGTTTAGTTTCATCACTGCCTTTCTTGCGAGTTTCCGCATGTTGGCTTTCGATTGCTCGTCTTATGTCGTTGGATGATTCTTCTAATTTGCAACAACTTTCCGGATCCGTCAACGTAACGCGTTAGACGTTAATAGACGTAGGCATTTTCACCAGTGGCCCAATGCCTAGTCCGGGTTTCTCGGTCCGCATATTTGAATCGCGCTTGAAGTCCATTTAACTTACGGCATACATACCGAAGCTCACCGAATTTATTTTTTCAGCTTTGGTTATTTTGTTTGGTAAAGAGAATCTTAAAATGGTAGCATATAAAAAGGTTACAACTCTTCGTTTGGCATTGACGCAGCTTTAAATAGCTCTGCTAGTTTCATAAAATAAACAGACGAAAGAATCGCTTTAAAAGTCAACAAAATGAAAAAGTTTTTAGTCTCAAATAAGAAATTCAGCATTAGCCAAACGCGTGCGAGACACTGGACATAATGCGCGCCTGAATGTGCTGTGATGAAGCATTATACTGATTATGTGGAGGCCGTTGTACGCACGGAGACTGCTAAACATGTAATCAACAATATAGCACTCGGCACTGCGGTGGATACACGTTAATTAAGTACGCGTAATATATAATTTTATATTTAAAACTAAATCCAGGCGGTTTGTTGCACATAGTTGTGCACACGTGATCCACTTTGTTAATTGACCTTCGTTGAATATAAAAGCTCATTTGCATGCATTTCCATCACACACACTCCACGACCGGTTTCGTGCTGTTTGCACTCATCAGGTAGGGATAGTAGGATCAGGATGTTCGTGCACAGTGGCATACAAGCACAACTTGTTGACTTTCGTTGCGTTCACATTCATGGGATTATTCATGTGAACACCTGCTGTGCTTTTCGATATGCTGTTCAGCAGTAAGGTAAATTTCCAGTTTGGTCTGGAGTACTACTCAATCACATTCGCTGTTCCGTCTATCAGTTTTAGTCTGTGTTATGAAGGTTTGAAGTGCAGAGACGGTAACTGCGATCTATCAATCGATAGGTTGTTCTTAATCCAGCACTGAGGAAACAGAACAAAGCCTGAATGGAACCTTTAAGCATAAGTCCAATATGTCTGGTCGTGGACATGGTTTTATTTATAACACAAAAAGCAAATGAACGTATGCAAGCACAGATTAAGCACCAAAACCGCAAACAGGTTGTCAACAAATAGAATCAAACTAATGATCACAGTTCGTTTTTATGGTTGAACACGAATCACTCGCGGTTAGAATGTAGGTCATGGATGCAGTGAAAACGACAGGTGTTGGTTAAATCGATGCGATACAAAAGCAATGTTATGGTTTTTCGTTCACCCAACAGAGCCTGGTGTATCTTCTGTGTCAGAAGCGAAACGTTACTCTAACTGTTATCACATTTCGTTTCGTTAGATGTTTTGTTTTCGTTCAGTTAATTTTGTCTTGGCACTGTCATTACTTCTCTTTCTGAGTTGATAATATAGGTATTAAACCACTGATTAATGCAAAATTGTTGTAGGGACGACAAGCTGCAAGCCTTGTTTACGGCAATCTAACCAGATTAGGGTTAGTTCATGGGTTTGCTCTTTCCATTGAAAAGCAAAATATATGAGGTTGTTGCCTGTTGCTAAGCATTACACGGTTACATCGAGATCAATGATTGGCAAACTATCTCTGCGTTAGCTCATGGTTGATCGCTATTGATGTTTGTTTTTATGGATGTGAGCCACCATCTTCATGAGTCTTGCAATAGCTACATCTTGTCTGTGTCTTTTCACCAATAGGCTTTATGTATCATGCTCATCGGTAAAGTGAACCTCAGTTAGTTTATGGAATGACATTTCATTCATTCACTGCAGCAAATTGCTGTACTTCCTTCTACATTTGTCAGGCGTGCATGAAGCAGATGGAGGTGGTTTTTTAGTCCTGAGATACACTTTTGGATGAATAATATATCGCATTTACATGGGAGACAATCAGTTAGACACCTCGTGACCCACATGAGACAGAAGTACCACAAAATTGCGAATCCGCGCAGTCTCTTTGCTGTTTTCATCAGTTCAATTTCGCATTCAATCCTTGGCATCTTGGCATTCTATCTTCCAACCTACAGCCTTAGGGACTGCGCATTTTTCTTGACTTCATGCGTATGTCGCCTATTTATTATTATGCTTTGTTGCAGTGGTTCAGAATTACCCGATGACGGTTCATCACTGTTTAATTGAGCGCAAGTACATTCATCATGATAAATTGTAGCAGCTTATCTTTGTTCCTCGAAAATACACATCGCTTCGTTTACCATTGATTGTTGTTCCCGCAAACATCCTTCACCAGTTTTCTCACTTTCTCGTCATCATAGTGTGAAAAACTTGGTTTACCCTTTGTTAACGAAATCGAACCGTCGGACTTGCGTTATTACATGAATCTTGCTAAAGAGCGAGACCATTCAGTGGATCACCAGAAATTGAAGCGTTACTTCCCGTTGAAAGTTGTCAAATCGGGAATGCTGCGTCTGTATCAAAAACTACTCGGCTTGTCTTTCACTCGAGTGGAAACGGATGATGTATGGCACCCTCAGGTGGAACTGGTACGTTCGCTTTTCTTGGAAGGTCTTTTACCTTCTCTTCTTTTGGTCGCACTTACTATATTTGCGTTTTGTATGAAAGTACATTTTGCACGGGTGTGCAATCGTGCATTACTTTGTTCTGTGCGGCTAACACCGTGCTAACTTGATTGGCCAGAGGTAGTGAGCTGCATGCTGAAACAGGCTAGAGTCTCACTACCATTTCTATTTCCTTCCTCATATCTGTCTAGACCTGGGCAACCTGACAGTATCTTACCCCACGTGCAGTCTGTGACTGTGCGGCACTTTGCCTGGATCAGGCTTGTGCTTTCATACCATACATCCCCGACTGCAGTCAAGTCTCATAGTCTCAAAAAAAATTTATGTGTAGTGTCAGATACCGTCTGCTTTAATATTTTACGCGGAATGAAGTCGCAAATAGCTCTGCGATACACCAGCTTTCGAATAAGTACGTAGCTGTGCATGGCACTTTACAGTTGATTTGTGTCGAGTATGAAATGACCATTGAATTTCTTTCAGTAGGCCAACGTTTTAATGTTGTTCGTAATATATTTGAGCTACATTCATACTGCCTTACTGTACATTTACACACAATGGTGCTTTCAGAAATCCAGTTACGTGCTTAGAAAATAACAATTTTGAAATCAATCTGAGAAACGTAATGTTCTCGTCCCCTTCAACCGAATACAAACGTATTAGATGACCAACTCGTTGAGGATAATTATTTGTTGTTCGCCTTTATTAGGCCTTGTGGTGTATTGATCGTAGAATGCACCTTTCCATTCTGCATGTGTTTTTGCCAAAGTTGCTTAGCATCTGAGCATCCGTTCACAATATTGATTTGATGCTGTTTTCAATTGGGACGATGGCATGTACCTGAATCCGCCATTCTTCAAATTCGCTGTTGATCGGCTAATCTCAGTTCCATGTTCGTTGCGTGCAATCGGTTAGAGCAGTTTTTGGGTAATGTTTCACTTCTGACACGGAAGCTTCGTCAGACCAAGGGTGATAGTCAGGACAGGGAACATGATTAAGTAGTAGTCAACCCACCGCCACTTATTTGACCTTACCGCTAAACAGCCTATAGTACGCCTACAGTGTGTCACGTCTCGTGTGAATGACCAGGATCAGTGGTCCATTTTCCTCACAGTGTGTATCCAAAACAATATGATACAGGTGAACACGGTTAAGGTCAGTTGACACAGCTGCCCACATGCGTAAAAGTACATCACTAACGGGCTAAGGTTAAGCTATTTTTGAAGAAAAACAATCTAATTAACTAGTAGGTATACGGTGAATAACAACTATTTACCTTCGCATCAGTGCCGAGGGCCAGATTTTGGAGATTTTTTCCTCATCCACCTTATTGACCTGCCTTGGTAATCTCGACCGCCTCCGTATGTAGGCGTTCGCTATATGGTTTAATACCGCATCTCAATATTTCCACATTGTCTAGATCGACGCTGTGGCCGTATCCAAAGCGTTCTCCGCCAAGGCGGAATCATGAATAAGGGATTAATATTCCCTCGCACTCCGGGGCTGTCTCCGGACACGTTTTCAATTCTATTGTGAATTTCCCTGCAAGTCTGGCCTATGTAAACACCCGAACAGTCCTTACAGTTGATTCTGTAAATGCTGTTCGTAACGCTAGATAAAGGTGTCTCATCCTTGAGGTGCATCAGAACCGAACGGATAGTTTTCCCTTTCTTATAAGTTACGCGTATGGCCGCCTGGTTCAAGATTCTACGTATCGCTTCAGATGTGCATTTTACATATCTGTATCTCAAATTTCTTTGCATAATGAATGCACGATCGGTCTCAAACATGGATTATGTCATTTTCCATTTCATTATTCTGGTTTTAGGCGAAATGACACACGAAAAACTCTAAGGTCCATTCCACTCTGGATCGTCAAAATAAATTCTTTCCAACTTTCTCCGCTTTACTGTCGTTTTGGAGTGGATCTTAACTAAACAGTAGTACTTTACTTAAGATGTATCTCCGCACGAATTTTTCACAGTTGCTCCGTCTGCTAGTGCTTTCGCTACAATTCCTTTTAACTCATTGTTATTTTCATCAATCGCCCAACTGTATCCGCTTCCTAGTATTCTGTTACCGATGCGGTCACCAGTGAACTGCTCGGCTACTTCTACCTTGATTTGCACCCCCGTGATGGCAAATACGGTCACGCCGCTGCGTTCTCACTGCAACCTGGTTGTCTGCGTCTCAGCTCCACCGCATCTGGCGAGGACCAAATTTCAACGGAACGTCAACTACCGGTGGTCGCAATGGTTGCCAACTTCACTGCACCGACAGAACAACAGCCAGAAGCTTATTTACTCCACGAAGAAGTTGACACATTCTTCCATGAATTCGGCCACGTGATGCATGGGATTTGCACCGAAACGAAAGTGTCCATGTTCAGGTGATTGCAATAGTACGAATCAGTTAACACAGGTTGTTTGGCGATTTATAGACCAATAATCTTTGTTTCTTATTCACAGTGGGATGAACGTTGAGACTGATTTCGTGGAATGCCCGTCACAAATGCTTGAAAACTGGGTCTGGTGTGAAGACGGTATCAAGGCAATTTTGGGTGACAAAGCGGAACCCATACCGTCAGATTTGCTACGTAATTTGATCAATTCACGTACCGCTAGTGCTGGTACTTTCTACTGTCGTCAATTATTGCAAGGAACGTTGGACCTAGCGATCCACACAACACGTTTCAAGGTGAAGTCCATTTTGTCTGGTTCATTTTCGATTGCGTTTCATTTGTCGGACTACGTGTTTTTTCCCGATGAAATGGTGCACGTGCACTCCTAACAACCTCGTTTTTCCGACGCCTGTGTAGAAAAACGCTGGAGTATCGCTACCATTCTCTCGCGTTACAAATATAGATGTCTGCAAGCGGGCTTAATACCCGGTGGCTACGGATTGAGCGAAATGCTGATACTTGCTCGTTTGCGATGGTTGGGACATGTATTAAGAATGCCTCCTCACCGTTTACGGTACCGCGCCTTATTCACAGATCCTCGCAGAAGCTGAGAGAAACGATTGGGTGACCAGTCCATGACGTGACGCGTTGGGATGAAGAAACTCACCGTAGCGCTAGGCTTGGTTGGGTGTTTTCGTTTGCCTGGGTGGGGTCCAAAAGCTCCACCTAATAGTTGGCTGGAAACCTTACGCGATATGGCTACAAACCGAAGTCAGTGGCGCCAGTGAATTTTATTTTGTGTTTCATAATTTTTTTATCCGGTATTATTTTACATAAAAACAAAAAAATATAACAAAACAAAATCGCATGCAGTGAAACTACAAAAACAAGCTGCTTTTTTGTGCATTTGCTTTTGCGTATCCCGCTTGCCTGCTTTTCCTGCTTCATATTGCTTGGCACTTTGTCTGGCTCCAGACTTGTGCTTCATGATGATGATGATGATGACGATTCTCTCTATCATCTATCTAGACCTGGACAACCCGAATGTATCTTACGCGCAGTTTCTAACTGTGTGCACTTTGACTTGATTTCTTACGTACTATTCAGCATGCGATTCTAACAACTGATTATTGTGTCTTTTAGTCCATACTTTCCATTTGCTTATTTAAACACACGTTCGCCTTGATTTTAGCACCACTAAGTAAGCTTTGAAGTCGATTTATGCATTTCACTGTTACGGTATAGTCAGTGAATAGACTATTGATTGAGTATCAATCAATATTGATCGCCGGTGCTTAATGTGAGAAGCGTTCACTGTACAAACTTTGTGTTATTCATTCGTTCGGTCAATAGACGAGTTCAGTTACGGTTCTGACTCTCTACCCCACGTACAGTGTTTGACTGTGCGGCACTTTGCCTGGATCAGGGTTGTGCTTTCATATCGTCATATTATATCCCACAAGCGGGTCAGCAGTGCATACAGATATAACATCCACCTCGAATTTCGGGTCGACTGAGTTTTGATTTGCCATTAAGCTTCAAACTACTGCACTGAACACGCAATGCATGAATTGAATGTAATAACGTTGTTTATTTCACGGTGTTTGTTGAGCTCCAGTCATTTGCGTATGCCCTAACAATCTGCTGGACCTTATTTCTAGCTATTCTAACAATGTATGTGTTCATCTATTCACATTCGTTTGAACTTTAGAAATGTTGATCATTTAAAGTTGAAGTCTGATTCTATAAATGATTATATGAAATTCGAACAGCAGATCGAAGGAACACAACTCATTTCGTGGTTATTGCCACTTTTCAGTCGTGCGAATCCGTGATTTGCTATCCGAACCCATTTTTGTCCAGGACAGAACTTCTCCCAAAAGCGTTGGTTTCTAACTAATGATCGTCCTCGGTTATTTATTATCCGTTGGAAGGGCTACTCAGCCATTGTCATTTTAAATCGAATCCCAGTTTTCGGAAGCTGAATCTATCCAAAACCACTTTGGCTATAACGACGCTAGAACCATGCATCGTTGAGTAACCCGTGGATTTCCTTTTTTCTCAGGATGATCCTCAAGAGGTTTATGCTGAACTCAGTCGTCAGATGTTGGAGATCGATCCCACGCCTGGTACGTGCATGCCTGCCACGTTCGCGCATCTGGTTGGTGGCTACGATGCTGGTTACTATAGTTACATGGTGAGTGCTTTTGCAGTTATTGTTTAACCGTATTTATCAAAGCATGCTTCAAAACTCACAGTGTGACTTTCGCTCTGTTGCTGGTCAGTCGATTTGCTTTTTGCCAAATATCCTTTTTTTATGTCGTGTTCAATATCAACTCAGCATCTTTAACCTCATATCTTTAAACTGGCTATTTCCTACTTAGATTTTCCTTGAAATTTAAGTTTGGCCATACGAAACTATGTTCCCTCCACTGGGGATCTAACATCGTTGCGGCCAAACAGCTCTGTGCTGTATTTGTGTTTTTGAGCATATTTCTGCCGCCCATCGAGTGTTACTTTTGACTACTTTTGACAAACGCCTTTCGCTTTCTAAAGAGTCATTCTCGGAATTCCTCGTTGTCATGTTCAACCTATAGCTTGCCCGATAGTTTCTGTTTAAGTATGCACTTCATCCTACTAATGAATTGTTCAAACAGTGCAGACTCATTATATCTTTGTTGTTTGACTAAATATTTATTTTGTTTCAGTGGAGTTTGGTATTCAGCGCGGATTTGTACGAGACTCGTTTCCGGCATGCTCCAGACGGCGGTTGTCTCAGTCCCACGGTTGGTCGTGAGTATCGGGAAAAAATCCTCAAACCCGGTGGTTCTAAAGACGCGAGTCAAATGCTCCGCGATTTCCTGGGTCGCGAACCGAACGACCAAGCGTTCTTCAAATTGATCGGAGTCACTGTGGAGTGAACATTGTTCGTTTCCTCCAACGTCATGGTTTTATTTGTGAACGGTTTAGATTTATCGATCGAAACACGTCTTTCTGTGGCAGCGTTGCTTCTTCGATGGCACCTGGGGTGGATTCTGATCGATTCTATTATTATATTCTGCTATGATTATTTTCACGTCGTCAAATTGCGGTAAACCGTTTGCTAGATCCAATGTCAAGTGCTGATGGTTTGAAATTTTGAATAAGTGAACAAGTTGTTCTCAGTTATCCGTCGTGTATGTGTTGTGAACCGTAAATTTCGTACAAATTTTTCCTCACATGTGACATGTAAGAATGTGAAAACTATCATTTTGGCTCTGGTGCATCTTGAGAATGAGAAGCCTTTATCAAGCGTCACGAGTAGCATTTATATAATCACATGTAAACGTTGCTCTGGAGTACAGACTTTCAGAGAAATTCATATCAGAATCGAGGGATATCGAAAGCGTGTCAAAAGACAACCACAATCGTGCGATGGAATGTGTATGTATGTATGTATGTATCGAATCACAAGTCTGATCGAGGCAAAGTGTCGCACAGTCAAAGGCTGCACGTGTCCTAGGCACGTTGCCCATGCCTGGACAGGTATGGGAAAAGTAAATAGCAATGGAAGTGCGAGAAAATATCAATCCCTTTTTCGTGACTCAGCCTTGGCCAAACATGTACTAGATACGGGTCATTGCATCGATTTAGACAACGTCGAAATTTTAAAACTTGTAGCGAACGCCTACTTGCAAAATTGGTCTAAATTGCTAAGTCACGTCGACTTGCGGTGCCCTTGGATCAGTCAACCTTGCCCGTTTACACAGATTGATGTGAAATCGACGATTGATCATCGTCATGCCTATGTGATTTGACCCCCCTAGGCTACTTAGTCATATTCCCAGTCCTGACAATCACCTTTGGTCTGCAGAAGCTTCTGTGCCAGAAGTGAAACTTTATCAAAAACTGCCCTAACCAATTGAATACAAATTTCTTTCAATTTTGAATACACGATCGGTATGTAACATATTCCCAATTAAAATTATCCCGTTTGTGATTCGGATGCGTTCATGATTGATCGCGCTCGAAGTAGATGAACAACGATCATGCGAGAATTTCATTGAATGATCACGTATAACTTCAAGTAGAGAAAAATTTCAATTTCGCTTATTTACTTCGTTTACCTCTCAATTTTCAACATGGAGATACACTCAATCCCTAAGTTAACTGTTTTTACGTAAATAGATTATATGAAGCGGCGGAAGCTAGATACTTTTGCATGCAAATATACAGGCGGTTTATCATCCATATGCATAGCTGAACTCGTTCGACTTCCAGCTCGATTAACTTTGATTTAAAGTTCTTTGCTGAAGATGGAAAATCAGTTGGAATAAATTTGCTTTATCATCTTCACTGTTTTGTCGGTAAACGGCAAAAAAGCACTTAATTCAGACACGGCATTGACAGATCGTATAAACGGGAGTGTACAGCAAATCGTCAACGGTATAGCGATTTGTCTAAATATGAACCACTTCTTGTTTAATGGACAGTTATACAAGCAAAAGGAAGGCTTAGCAATGGGTTCACCTATTTCCCCAGTGTTAGCGAATATGTACATCGAGCATTTTGAAGAGTTAGCTCTAGCAAATGAAGCTCTTCGCCAAAAGATTTGGTGGCGTTATGTCGATGATACATTCGTCATCATAAAGCGCGACAGATTGGAAGCATTCCATAATTACCTCAACAATTTGGATCACAAAATACAAGTTACAAAGGAGATTGAGTCGACAGAAGGGACACTTCCATTCTTGGACTGTTTCGCGAAAGCAAAATGGTAGAATAATCACTACGGTCTATCGTAAGCCAATCGACACATGCGGTCTTGCGGTACTCATAAGCGCACCCCCAAAAAGTATTTAATTCAGTTGCGAAATCGCTGTTGTGCAGCGATACCACCGATAAAAAACGAGTCCATCACGAATTTAATCGTCGGCTTGCTGATCATTGTTACCCTAAGAGTCTGATTAAACGCCAACTGAAACGGGTAAAATACCCAGCACCCAAAACGGAAAAGGTTTGACGTAAAGAAAACGTCAGAGGGTATAAGTCGAATCTTGAATAACGCAACTATACGGGTAACGAATAAAACGGGTAGAACTCACAGATCCTTAGTAACGCATCTCAAGGATAAAACACCTTCAGGCTGCGCGTCGAATTGCGTATATAAAATCAACTGCAAGGGTTGTTCGGGAGTATATATCGGGCAAACATCCAGAGAACTCAGTACTAGGATTAGTGAACACAAAAATCGAATCGGTAACCAGCCACGCAATTCCAGTGAATATCCATCACTGGTAAGAGATTCAGTATTAGCTGGACACAGATCACAGCGTTGATCTTGATAATGTAAAAGTGATAAGGCGGGGAATAAAATCATACATTGAACGACTTCACGCTGAGGCGGTTGAGATAACAAAGGCCGGTAAGAATGCAGTCAATCAAGTGGATGGGACGGATACCTCCACAATCTTGCGTCCGGTTCTGCATTCTACATTAACGTGCGTGACTCCTAGTGTGCGGCACCGAGTACTCAATCGAGCTAATCGGTCAGTAGATGTCATTCACACCTGCCAAGACCAAAACGATTGAGGGATTATACGGCAAGTAGGGGCGGCGGTGTGTCAGTTGATATTGATCGCTCTTGTCTATCTTAACGAGTGCAGAACCCACCATGGGCTGTGCAGTTCTTAATCAGCTTAGGATTGTTGTTCTTTCGAAAGAAGTTCTGCTGATGATGTCATCTTGCTTGATGACGAAACGTCCTACAACAACTACACAAGCTCGGCGAACACCATCTGAACAACATTTTCATCCTGAGCTACGTATATTCTCCTCTATTGCTGAGCAGCTTAGGATTGGTCAGGTGAATGAAATTTAAGCTTGATCTCTGTTGGTACTGTCACCGTTGGTCTGACGAAGCTTCTGAGTCAGAAGCGAAACGTTACCAATAAACTACTTTAACCGATTCATTACAAACTTTCTATTTTCCTGATTATGATTCCCCGATCGGTCGCGAATATTTTCCATTACATTGTGGGTTTTAAATTAACTTGATCGAAAGTCCACTAAGTGTGGTGATTGAATTCTGCCACCGTTTTGTGAGAAGCTTTTTCTGTTACCGTTTTTTCGAATTTATTTGGCCATTCTTTATTTATTAGACGTACATCAGACTATCTCAAGGTTGATAAAGTTGACTTATATAGAGCGTAAAATTTAAATACACCTATCTGAAGGGCAGAGCTTATCAACAGGAAAACCGTAAATAATTTTTTTCAAGCAACCTGTCAGAAATCGCAATTTCTCGAATGTTGGCATGCGTACATCTTCGAAACTTTCTGTCCCGTCAAGTTTTACTATACTGCACATATGATTTCTGTGAAAGATAAAGCTTGTAATTTTCTGCTAAGCTTCACTTAACCCATATTCTTTCTGATCTATCGTATCATTAGCTTAACTTTTAATCGCGATTTCTTTCTGTCATTTTCACACACATTCGTTATACTTAAAGTCCAATGCTTGATTTAACAGTTTCACCAGAATGTGGATCAAATTGAATTTATTCTTTGATGGGTTTCTACGACGAACAACCACGATGATCATATACAAAATCACATCATGATTCCAGGGAAAGCATCACGCACAATTGTTTTCGATTTCGATTAAAGCGTTTTGACTTCGAACGTCGGTGTCGTGATTTCTCAACAGTTCCACCTGTGTCGTTTGCTCATCTCTTGTACGTTTTAATACGGTCATGTATTACTCAAATAAAGTTAGTAGTAAAAACTAAATTTCAATTAGTTTGTTTTCTATTGAAATATTATGTTTCATTCTCAAAACTGTAAACACTTTTATTGAAACGATATATACTTTTACTTTGAGAGAACTCTGAGCTTTTGTCCACTATTTTGTAATTTTTCATCAACTTGATATCACCCATTTGCAATTTATACTTTATAACTGCTTGGGAGCTAATCCATCACATGATGTTTTGATCATGATTGCCTTCAACGTATATTCCTGTCTATTCATTCAACGCTTCAACCTCCCATTTATACAAACATTTGACCCGTGAAGCCCTGAATTTTTTGTTTGAGATTACGTTCTCGATGCCAAACACATTTTGAAATACAAGGCATTTTATCGGATAGCGGTTTATTCCAGCATTTTCCCTGGAACTGTGAGATGATGCCGAAAGAAAGTAAGGAAACACAATCAATCTGTTTATTTCTCTTGTTTCAGCCTGAGATATCGTACTCATCGCAACTGCGTTAAAGAATAATCTTTTTTATTATAGTCAGGTTTTTCAACAAAAACCTCTCATTATTGTATTGGCCATTTAATTCTCGATTTATTATTGAACTAAATAAAATTGGTATAACGTGATTTTCCAATTCAAACGACGTGTTGGCCTAGTATGCAAATTATTCAACAACTTTTATATTTCACGAGATTTTTCCTGTTTATTGATTGATTGTATTGATTTCATTTTCAACATGTTAACTACGTGCGAACAGATTTGCAATGTCTATGTAAGTCCCTGTAAGATTAGGCGCTTTAGCAACATTCCTCGAAGGTTGCAAAGTTTGCTCAGATCGGAAGTTTAGTGTTAATATTTGTCCTCTACAATCATTCTCATTTCTTTCTAATCAAGTCAACGTCCTTCTGGTTTGGCATAAACGAGCGTGTAATTTGGCACAATTTCCTTTATTCCATAGTAGCCAACCCACCACCACTTATTTGACCTTAACGCTAAACAGCCTATAGTACGCTTACAGTGTGTCACGTCTCGTGAGAATGACCAGGATCAGTGGTCGATTTTAGACCGTTACTCCTTCCGTTTTCCGAATTATTTGTCGGCTCATATCTTATATCATTCTGATTCAATATTACGCTCATTTCAATAGAAACCAGTGAATTTCTAATGGAACAAAAGATAGTGCTGGAGATAGAGCTTCGATATAAAATGTGTATTTTCCGCACTTTCGATTGATCTTATATATTGCACACCAACAGGTTATTATAATTATATACCATGGGATACATTGAATGTAGCTGAGAAAATGCAAGTGCAGCATGTGAGAAGAGAAGAAACGGTGTGTTTGGTTCCAGTTATGCGAACTTGACGGCCTTTTTCGACGACTCGGTCAGTTTGCCAACAATCAATAGGATGAATATAAAAATCTGAAGTGTGACAGATAAAAAGTTGTGCCAACATACCATCAGAATGGTCACTGCGACGCAAAGCCCGAACAAATGTTTCGTGTGCAATTTCATGTAATCCACCAAAAGAGCGTAACATCCCTGAAAGCAAAATGTTGCGGGAGAATATCTTAAAGCCAATCACATGATTTATTGAATGCTTTCTCGCAAGATACATGGTCTTCAATAAACTTCATTGAAATTTTGGCGCTCATCTGCGCCGCATGAAAATTCGTTGTTTGTCTTCGCAACGAATAGTATAAAGGAATAAGGGTCGTATTGCGAATTACTGGTTGTTGAAGCCAATCAAATCACTGAAATTCGATGGAATATCGTTTTGTGTCTAACGAGTTCATATCCGGACGTGCGTATGTTTCAATGCAAACCCAAATATGCGAACGATAAATAATGGGCTACTGCAAGCGTTTTGCACTGTAAAAGCAAATGTGATTTGCGATTAGCAATGAACCGCATACGGGAAATAACTGAATTCTCGTTGCTATTATCCTTTGCACAGCACTATAGGTCTGAACAACCTGACAATTTCTTGGCTCATGTACATTTTAAGACCTCGGATTTAGCTTGGCCCCGGGCTTGTGAATTTATACATTTATACGTAAATCATTTACAAGCGTGTCATCGTCTTACTCGAAATCACTGTGATTCTTCTGGGAAACTGTTTTCGTTGTACAAATCCCAACTGTAAACGGCTTCAACTCAAACCACATGTGTTTTACCTGCACAATTACTTTGTGAATCGTTTACTTGTTATGCTACATCGAAGCCTGTGATTTATTTCAACAATGTGTGCGAGAAACATTTAAAACTGTTTCACTCTCAACTCAAGTCGCTCATTCCATTTTTTCTTTTCTACTGAGTAGGAATGTACTGCCAGCCCTATGATATCACAATCAATCGCTGCTTCCGTTGGATGCTTTGCAGCTCCAATCACACTTTAATTGTATCAATTGTACATTAATCTACTGCGTCCACGGCAATAAAATCGATATCATTAAATATCGTATAGCCGTGGGCTTTGTGATACCTTTAGGGAAACGCCCAATTATTGACAATTGGGTGTCATGGCTACGCTACCCTCGCCAATATTTTGACTTATCATCACGCAACGTTTGAAGTGAAGCAAATACATCAGGCCGTTTATAAGAACGAGCATTTTAAAACAGCAACTTGCTAGCATACTTGAAAACTTTAGTGAAAGCAATAAAGCTAATTTTATAGTGCCTACTCTGTTCAGAAACGTTTAATCATTTTTTCTGATAGAATCTTACTCCCGCGGATACTGTTTCTTCATGGAATTTACATTAAGCTTCAGAACACAGTTCTACCTCACTCACGAAGTGTTCGTTGTCGTTAATCGAGAGCGAAATTCCTAATAGATATGGCGGTTCCATCATCCTTCTTTTGAAAAGATTGATTATTTCAATACCACACAACTTGTGTGAAATAGACTCCTACGAGCATTGAAAATTAATCCATGACTATATTAAGAACATGTGTGATTAGCTCGGCATCATTCCATTTTCGGCTTTCATTCGACTGCGTGGACCATTGCACTCGTTAGCTTATCAAAAGCGTCATGATATTTAATGGTTGGCAAACGTCCTACGGTTCTAGGTACGCGCTGTAAAACCACACCGTTTAATCGCACAAAGTAATGAGCAATCCCTTCATCCATCTGCTGTGTTTTATCAGCAAGCGGGGGACTTGATGGCTGCTACTGTGATGCTATCATAAATGGCATGAAAGTTACTAGTATTAACAGGTTTTTGAATATCTACGCTGATCGCGGTTCACCAGCCGTTGGCAAATCACTTATCAGTATGCTGACACTTAATCTCTGCCGATCTAACAAAGTGTAAGTTTGAATTTGTTGATGTTTGCTTAAACTGAAATCTAACTGTTCCTTTTCAGGTCATCTTTCATTCCAAAAGTTTTTGCTTCAAAGCAATAGCTTGTTCTAATTTTTTGCGCCATCTGTGGAAAAATGGCAGCTCTTTGGAGAGCATACGCTAGCATACATAATACTCTGTGAATCGATGTTTTGCTGACGCTAAAGCCATCAATGCTCATCCTCAAGAGCAGCTTGAGTCGCTGATATTCTGATTTTCGACGGCTAATAATCAGTCACATAAACGCCTGGATTTGTGTGACTTTACCCGAAGGAGAATGCTGTTGTCGGCCTCCTTTTGTCGGTGTCTTCCATGAATGTAGATCACAATCACATGATTTTTGATGTTCTACAGCTTTTTGAATGACTAAGCAGTTCGTTTCGGGAGGAACAACCTCTCCTCCGGCGATAGATAATACTCGGTCGATGGGCGTCAGTTGCACGCCGGCGGCGTGATCTGTGTTCAGCAGTTAAGAGCTGTATCTGCTCCTCCCTCGCTTGCAGACGACGCTTTAAACAAGGCCTTCAATGTGAGCGGTCAAGAGCAAGTTCTTCCTAACTCGCGGGGTAAATGGCAAGAGCCTCCATATATCTTTTGCAAACGTCTTTGTACCGCAAGTGCGGTCTGCCCAATGGACGACTTCCTGATTTCAACTCACCATAGAGTAGATCTTTTGGAATACGGCCATTTTCCATTCTGTGGAAGTGACCAAGCAAGGCGACGCTGTCTTAGTGGGGTGAACATGCTCTGTAGACCAGCTTTCGAAAGCACTTCATCATTAGTCATATTGTCCATCCACAAAATTTTCAAGATACGATGGATGCTTTGTAGACGGAAAGCATTCAGCTTCTGTTCGTGTCTCGCGTGAATGGTCCAGATTTCACTGCCGTACAGTAAAGCATTTAGTACGCACGCGCTATATACCATTATCTTTGTCTTTACAGTCAACTTGCGGTTACCCCAAACACGGGTAAAATACCCAGCACCAAAAACGGAAAACGTTTGGCGTGCAACAGTTTCTATACCCTACGTTAAGGGAGCGTCAAAGGGGATAAGTCGAATCTTGAATAACGCATGTATACGAGTAATTTATAAAAGGGGTAGAACGCTGCCATCCTTATTAGCAGGGATTAGCACATCCCGTACCTTAGTTTGTGCTCTCAGCCGGTTTAGGTTGAAAAGCATGCCATCAATTCGTGTGCGTATGTGAATGCCTTCTGTTTTCGTCCTAAGAGCGTGCTTCAGAATCAATGCGAAGAAAATTCCGAAAAGCGTGGCAGCCAGAATACACACTTGTTCGGCGTCTCAGCGAATATCAGAAGCTTTTGAAATGCAACCATTAAAATGAGCTGAGCCCGTCATGCTCTATCCATCTTTCCATCTGCCTAGTTCTGTTGACAATCAGGTTACTAGATACAGACTCAATGGGAACCGTTTTAAGTTTTTTTGGACCAATGGCTCTCTTGATCCCA
The DNA here is from genome assembly GCA_013407085.1 of Atriophallophorus winterbourni. Lineage (NCBI taxonomy): Eukaryota > Metazoa > Platyhelminthes > Trematoda > Plagiorchiida > Microphallidae > Atriophallophorus > Atriophallophorus winterbourni. Next base: position 39,332 of record JACCGJ010001119.1, read on the forward strand.
TCATACATACCATGAAAATGTCCAGTATCTGCAACGTTTTGGATACTGAGGCTAATTTCAGTCTAATAGTCATTTGCACATCGTCTTGAAGTCTGTTTGACCTTATTTCTAGCTGCTCTTAGAATTCGTAAGTTTTCATCTGTTGGCATACCTTTGAACTTCAATGCTGGCCGTTTCTCATCCAACACCACAGTCATCTCAGAAGCTTTTGCTTCGAACCAGTCGCACGTTGGAGCTTTCTTCGGACCGTAAGTAGTAAGTGCGACTCGGCATATGCAGCCTTTTATCGATCCCCAGTTTTCTGAAGCCGATTCGAGTGGGGTTGTCTTGGTGAACTGGACTGTGAAGGCTTTTGTGAATCACGCAGCTAGATTAGGTTCGCACAGGCGAGTGACCTCTATCCTTGCTTTAGCAGACAATTTGGTGCGGTGAAATCTCGACTTGGAATGCTCCAGTTTTGCGCAAACCGGCGAATTGTCAGTGAAACAATGTGCGCTTTGATATGATCTGGTGAGGAGTTGTTGTGTTGTGTTGTTGGCCTCCTTCGGATGTACATCGCAATCGCGTGATTGTTCAAGTTATGGCAGCTTTTGGAATGATTTTTTTTTTTATTAACAGTCCGATTGGGAGGAACAACTCTCCCGCAGCGTGGCAGCGAAAGTCAGAACTCGGTTGTATTGGTTAGGATGGGGTCTCTTCGCCATAGTTCCGTACACAGAAAGATGCGACGACTGGGTCTATGCGACTTTGCCCAAAAGGAGGATTACGACGCGAATATTCTGACTTATAGAATGTGTCTACCGAGGACATCACTAAAACAATTGTTGATGGGTGTATGGGAAAAGTGACACGCTGACATAACCTTATCCTTTACGTCCCCAAGTTCCCGGATTGATTGTTCGCGCCATTTTTCGACCGTACCGTGCTATATTTTATTGGATTCCCTACCCCAACATGTGGTGGACTCTCCTTGCCTGGCGGCGTTAAAGTGAAATTGGAATTACATATGCAAAAGAATAACATTCGTAAGCCTTACATTTTCTATTCTCTATTGCTTTTATACTATTGTATTTTTCATGTTTTATTAATACCGTAATCCTGTGGTGTTGTAAAGTATTAACTTTTTTAACCATAAATCTTTGAATTTGAATTTGAATTTGAATTTTTATTTGCTGCTTCTCGTGTTATTATCCGAAGAAGCTGACTGGAGTGTCCTCTCTATTGGTGCGTTGTGATGTACGCCAGGGCAGTTCAATATGTAGAACTAGCTGTTGCCCATGCAGTATGTGCTTCCTCTCCACGACACCACTGATACCAAAGGAGCAGTTAGGCTGACACCTTACGACAGCGATTCTGTTTCAATAGTTGGTAGGACAAAGTTGAATACAACCTCCGACTGCCTAACGGGATTCCGTCTCTGCCTTCTTTTACGAGGTTGAACGTTGAAGCCTTTTCCGTGATTGGATTTAGACACCGGGCAGTGGAGGTCTGAGATAAGGGTTTTCCTTCACCTGGATTGACCGCCTCCATAGAATCACGAGCTCCGCCTACCCCGAGGTACCTGATTTTGAGGCGCCAGTCAGCCGCCTTCGCCCCATTCATGTCAGTAGAAGCAGTTCCACCGTTTGACACGGGACTACGTGTGCAGGCCAGGAGCTGGGCTTGGTTATCGGAGGCGCGCGGCATTAGAACATTTTTTAATTGGGAGTTCATCCTCGTAACCACCACGGCAGTAACAACCTTGGAAACACCGAAGGAGGATTTGGCGCGATATTAATTTTGTATAGAGAATTCTGTCTATCGAAGGGCATCCGCTAAGACATCTGTTTCAAACGTGTGACGAAAAAGGGACACGTGGACATGCCTCATCTCATTACATAACAAGTTCCCGTATTGATTGTCTGCGCCACTTTTTACCTTTGGAATTCTCTATCTCAACATGTGGTAGATGCTCCTTGCTTGGCGATATTTGAAGCGAAATTTGACGTATGTATGCTAAAAACATCATTCATGAGCCATGCATTTGATATACTCTACTCGTTATGTACTATAAATGTTTCACATTTTCATTCATACCGTAATTCTGTGGATTTGTAGAGTATTAACTTTTTAACCATAAATAGTTGAATCGTTGAAAAAAATACTTAAACAATATTATTTGTGATCAACGTCTTGGTTCCTCTCTCATCATCACTATCGACCAATGCCTGCTTAAACCAGTACATCTGCTATCTGCGGTTTTATTTAGCTCTACGCATATGAACATGGATTCGCAGATAATCTGTCATCTTGTCGGTAGCAACTTCTACCTCTAGAGAAACAGCAAGATTACCGTAAAGACACTGAACTCTCAATTGATTGATTTTCGTTCGAATGCTAAGCCAAAGTTCTTGATTTAAGTCTCTCGTCATCACATCCTTACATCCCTTAGCTTCAGCCGTTACATATTTTCACATATTTTCGATCAAATATTGTAGAAGACTTCTTCCTATACATTGAGGTTATCGAATCATCATGCACTTGCAATGTATATCCATGGTCAACATAGACCGAATGAAGTCGACAGCAACAACAAGGTACTTAGACGAAATGGCAGGGCAACTTTTGTCTCGTATTGTTTGAACTCCCGTGTCTGGGCAACAGCTAGCTCTCGACGAATGGTATACAGCACCTTTTCAAGCTAACAGCGAGTCCCTCTGTAGGCGGCTTAAAGTATGTAACCTGGACTTCTGGCAGCGATGCTATTCCACACAATACGGAATATCGCTGTAAATGTTGTGGGGAGATAGTCCCGAACCGGACTTTATCGTCATTTAAAATGTTGTTGTTGAGCATGAATTCTTAATGCGCTTGGTATGTGCGTCCATGTTTGACATCGATGGAATGATTCCAACGCACGCACACACATACATATATACATGCACATATATGTATATAATTGATATCTCACGCGGTAATATAGAGCGTCGTTATGAGGTCCGTCTGTGTATAGTGGCGGTCCGTACTGCCAGTTCTGACATCTAGATAAATCGCGGTAGGTGTCTGTGTTATATCCCGTCAGTCCATCAATCAGGGTCGTGCAACAAGAGGCAGGGACAGATGCGTAGGCCGGATTCGTCACTATGAATAGATGATTGAATGTTCAAAATCAGGTATCCACAAAAACATAACTTACTGATTAAAAGAACCAATGGGTTTTTAATGCTGCATGTGGTATTCTGGTAGAAATGAAGACACATTTCGATTCCATTTAATTATTTCTCATAACTGTTTAGAAAATTAATTTTGCGTGTATAAAACGGTATCAGCCTATACTCGAATGATGCGATGCGAAATGAAAGTTCCCTTTGTTAATTGCCTTACTTTACGCCTAAAAGATAATAACAAAGCTATGTGTTGGAAATCGATATATTCAGTATTCGATACATTATAATTATAAATCTGAATTGATATAGTCAGTAAATTAAAATAAATAGACAAACAGATTCAAGATTCATGCTAAAAAAGCAAATAGCTGCATATTACTATAAGATATACGCATGATTTTTGGATAAATGATGCATGCATGTTTCCATTAATTTGAATTGAAGTAAGAGTATTAGTAATTTTAAGTGTGACATGGAGTGGGGAAATGTCGGTCCAAATTGTATGTTTGGGTCAGTTTGTATTTTTAAATACGTGTGTGTAACGGAAGCACTGATGGTTATCAGTAATCTGAGGCTAACACAGTATTATTCAACATAAAATTTCGTAATGTTTTCGGAAAACCATTTCATTCGGTGACGGCACAATTTATGGCGGTAAATTGTTCCAGAGAAAGCAAACACGGTTTTTAGCGGGAATACGTTATTTCAAGGGTGAGATTATGACTGCCTGTGAGGAGATTGAAACCAATTTTGAATAGGTGTCGGAGATTGTGTGACGCCGTTGGGATTATTCGGTTCGTTAGAATTAGGTCACATCGAATATGCCTGCGCTGAAGAGCGCTCAATCCGAGTCTAGATAATCACTGCTAGAAGGGTTTATTATACAATAAGGTAACCATTTTAGTTGCCTCGATAAATATTCTCAAGTTGCGAGATGTCTTTTTCTAACTATGGTGCCCAAGCTTGCGTTGTAGGGCATGCGGTTATGTGGATGTATCTGTTGTGTACCTTTATCAAAGAGTGCGGCGGGAACATCCGGAAATTCGTGCACGCTTATAGACGGCCACACACGTCAGACTGTTCTTCAAATTTCCGCATACCCAGATACCAAGAAGTACTGCAGTAATGTGAGCGTACGAGTTCGGTAAATGTTCAACTTACTGGTAACATTTCGCGCTGACTAAGCGTTCATGGTATCTTTTTTGAATTGACCACTGTGTTGCTCATTTAGGTCTGGTTGTAAAATTAAGCAATATTCAACAGATTTGACCTTCATCCACAGTTTTACATCATCGGCGAAAAGAACAACATTACACCATACTGATTGCGGTTGATCATTTATAAATATGAGAAACGTTAATGCTAGATAAATAGGAAGATGGCTAATAATTTATCATGAGAATCACGCTCACTCACCTGGTAACAAAGTGCTCCCGTCATAAGGATCGGTGTTTGTGCGTAAAAACCACGCTGTTTGATTGTAACGTTGCCAACCCAAGTTATATATGGCACAACATCGCAAGTAACTTTGCATGGTATCCCAGGCTAACGTGATCAGATTATTGCGTCCATACTCCACAAAGGAGTTCATCATCGAATCCAAAATGTACTGTTTCATCTGTTGTTTGTATGCAAAATCGATTCGTTAACAAGACAAACGTAGTGCATCAACGAGTCCACTCAAAATAGAATATTTAAAATGCATGCTATGTAGTAACTTTGAGCCTAATCTATTTAGCTGCGTGTAATTGGGAGTTCATTGGTTACAAAACACTTACAAAACGTTTCGGAGAATTTGTTAAAACCCGACTACAAGATTCAACTTGAGATTTTAGGTATTATTAATTCGCTTATTTTAGATAGACCTAAATTCCGTTAGAGTTTATTCAATAAGATAAATTATGAGTTAGCTTGATTTCACATTTCTAACAGTAATTTATTTCACGCTCACCGAAAAGTGTCCCGTTTACATCAACTGATGAATTGAAATAGTACCATACAGAAAGCAAAGTCGACTGAAATATTTTACGATGCGAAACATATTCTTAAAATTGTTAACAAAATAATCACGAAAACTTGGCATACGCTCATATTTATTTTGGTCTTTTTCAATTGGACGACGACTTCTTGAAAAAAGAATTGATCATAAAATGCTCTTCAATATAATATTTGAATCGCAGATATTCGCAATATTACGTAGGATTCTCTTCTTGAGTACATCGTGATCATATGGTTACATCGTAAAACTATATTTGACAGTAAATATATTTATGAATACACCCCCATTAAAAATTCCATAGCTAGTTTCTGATTATTTGTCGTCGTATGGTCGAGACAGTCAAGATTGGGCATAGTTAGGTCCGAACCGGTGGAAGGAAGTGTAACTGCGGCAGATGTGCGTTGACCATGTTTAGCGTCTTGAAAGTCTGATCGGAAATCACGATGTGATGCTCTAGTTGAACATCGAGGTTCGTTTTATGAGCCCAATTTAAAGGGGTGGTATATAATTTAATGGTTTTACTTTTAGTGAAATCAATCTCACTTTCTTATAAGTAATTTCACAGTGCTGTTTGTCCAAAGTTTCGAGTTGAACTAGTATCCGACGCTGGGTTTAACCTATCCTCCTAACTGCCTAAGTGTAGAAAGTAATTAGCATAAGCAATCTACTACCGATGTGTTAGTCGTTTTTTTATTCCAATCAAGCTATTTTTGTATAAAATCTACCATAACTTTGACATGGAGAAAAAATCAGTAGCACACAAAATACTCACCGTTCTTGGGTATGCGAATAGCAATATACCAATTACTGGTACTGCTATGAACAAGCAACATAACCCAGCAGCAGTCTAGAATAACAATATTGAAAGTAGTTAATAATCTGGATTTATTCAAACCAACCAATATGGACGTGAATCTGTTTTCGTGAGTGAAGTCGTAAAACCCAAAAATTCCGGTGATTATGATTAAAATACTGCTGCCTAATATGGCGTACATGGAACCATAAAATACGTGCACACCGAAAACCTCACCGATGTACTCGTACATGACAAGAACATATGTGGCGAGACCAGCGATTGCAGCACCTAAAAACTAAGCGAGACAAAGAAATTCCAACGATTGAAATCTTACCACTAAAAATAAGCAAGATACATTCCCAAAAACCCTCACGATATTATGAGCGTTACAGATTCTAGGAGGTTCTTTATAGTACTGCATGTTAAAATATCTGAAAGTTCAGAAAATCACCGATAAGTCATTCATAATTATATATTTTACATTTTTAATATATTGATAAAAGTTTTCGAAAATATCACATACATACGATTGTTAATTGGTTGAGCTTCAGGTTAAAATGTGGAGAACGTTGAGGCAGTTTCTCTTTGCAATGTGCTGCCCGCGCACTCATCTGCTGCCTTCTATTAGATAAAATTATCTCAAAACAGAACTTTCTATGCTTTGCGAAACAGTCATAATTTGTGAACTTACTCGAGAATTCCGCTTTCGCTCCAATTTCCGACTAAGCAGTAACGGCTATAAGAGTACGTACAGCATTTCGCCTTGTATCTAGTAATCGCCAAATGCCCGGCCTAGTCAACCTTTTTAAACTCGTTTTATACTCGATGAAATGTGTGAACTTACTGCTAAAGAGGGATCATTGAATCATATGCGATTTGAGGAACATGTGTAGATGCGAGAATCTACTTAGAGAATTAGCAAGCACAGGGATGTAAGAGAAACAACCCTGTGGATTGTAAATGTTTAGGTCGGAAAGAACAGTCCAAAGTTTCGCCGTTCATATGTCCAAGTAATATGCATGCACGCAACCACCCTTATTAACTTTCCTGCGTCCAGTTGTTCATTGTTTCCAGTAGGTTTGTCGAGCAAGAACGATACTTCAAAATTCATGCTGCTATCTGAACAAAATGTTCTGGGTTTCGAGATGACTCAATATCCTTTCGCACACAATTCGATCCATAACTTTTGAGATCACTGGCAGCAGTTTAACATGGCGGTAATTTGCTGATTTAGAACTAGTGCCACCTTTATAGATGGGCGCTATGATAACTTTCTTCCAGTCATCCGGTACAATACCATTCCTCAAATTTGTTGTTGGCCTCCTTAGGTCAATGTCGATTATCGATGTACATCACAAGCGCATGATGGTTGTATGCTCCGCAGCCATTAGAATTAGTAAACAGTCCGATTCGGGAGTGACAACCTCTTCCAAAGCGATAGACAGTACTCGTTCGTTCTAGGTCAGTCTCACATTCAGCATCCAAGAGCTGTATCTGCTATTCCCCAGCTCGGATATGACTCTTTACACAGTGCGGTAAAACTAAGCGGTCAAAAGCAAGCTCTTCTCAAATCATAGAGTCCATGCTTGCAGCTGTCCTATATCTTTTTCTAACGTCTTTGTACCTCAAGTGCGGTCTGCTCAATGGTTAACTTTTTAATTTCAACTCAAAACAGAGTATCTCCTTCGGAATACGACAATTTTTTATTCAGTGCACATGACCCAGCTAGCGTAGGCCACACTATCGTAGTGAAGTAAGCATGCTCTGTATACCAGCTTTAAAAAGCACTTTCTTATTCATTATTTTGCCCATTCATGATATGTTCAAGATACGGCGGATGTTTCGTAAATGGTGAGCATTCAGCTTCCGTTTGTGTCTTACGTGGATAGTCCAGATTTCACTGCCATACATTACGCATGCGCTGTATCTTATCATCTTTGAAGTCACAGTCAACTTGTGGTTTCCGAAATAACGAGAATTCAATCGGGACAAAATGGTAGCTGCACTGAAAATCCGTTTATCTTGTTCCGTGTTTAGAGAGAAGTTTTCCGCAATAAGTGGCTTAAGATATGTAAAATTATTTACTGGTTGAAGCTGATAGTTTAAACAGTGATGAAGGAAGGCGATATAGTCAGTTGACCAAGGACGTTGTACTAGATTATGCTAATAGTCTACCAAACTTCTTTGCATGCCGCCTGAAAGCAATCCTTTGTCTACTGGATTTGTTCTTTTGAGTGAGAATGCCACGAATTTGCACATCACGTAACTCAATTTGTGGTTTCAAACGGTTCATATTAAAAAGCTCGCCAACATACCGTGTGCCTACATAAAAACCTTCTGTTCTCATTCTAATAGTGCGTGCTATTATCAAAGCAAAAAAATGTCGAACAGTGTGAGAACAAAAATAAATCCCTTTTGATGCCTCGGTGAAGATCAGAGGTTTTGAACTGCAACCGATAAAACGGAAGGGATCCTTTATTCCAAAGTTAAAAGAAACAACGATTTTAACCAGTCTTGTAGGGCAGCCTTTAAGATCAAAACCATCATCATCAAAGACAGCAATACACCGGTAGCACGTACCGAATGCTTAACTGCCATACAACCATGAAAAAGTAAAATCCTAAAAGATGGGGAAGGGTGGGACTTAAATTGCTACGGCTTCTATAGAAGAGTAAGCACAAATAAACTGGGAAGAGGTGCCTACACCTCGAGTGGAACATGCATTCAAACAAGTTTCGTGAACGAGTAGAGCAACATCAGCACGGCAGCTTCCTTGCGGCTTTCACTGTCATGCATCATAACAAGCTTTTCTCGTCACTCCGCTTGACAACATACAAGGTTATGCAAACACTCCAAGAAGATGCTTAGTGCAAGACCGCCATTGAACACGGTTTCGGGACATATCCTGAAGCGTAACTAACCATTGCAATATATGATCGCGGGGACAACAGCCTGGAAGACGCGCTGCGCCTACTTTGGAAAGGTTACTAGTAAATTTTTTTAGCTGTCTATGCCATGTGGCGGTTTGGCCACCCCGAGATTTACGCCAATCAGGATGTGGCGTCGCAAAAAGAATCTGTTTCGGAAGTCGGTGGTTCGGCATCCGTAAAACGTGACCCAACCAGCGTAACCTATGCAGGTTGATCTGCTTCTCTATATCGACATTACTACCAAACAACTTATTTCGGAGAGCATCGGTGCACATACGATTGTAACAGCTAACTCCTAGAATGCTGCGGAGACACCGGTTGTCAAATACTTGGAGACGCTGAATGTGTTCTTTAAGTAAGGTCCAGGTTTCGCACCCATAGAGTAACACAGCCCGCAGTACCATGAGGTATTTTGCGTCGCTAGTGAAGAATTTCTAAGGAGCGCTGTGAAATCCAGTGGGACTTTTGGGTTACTTGTGCAGTCTCACAGGCTGTTATTGCGGCGGCTTGCATAATCCCTGCAATTTTGTTCCACCTTTCATCGGTAGTTGCATACTGAGCAACTGGGAGTGAGTTACTCAAGGTGGTCCTATAAATGTCTTGAACTGCAGGCTGAAAGAATTTTTCGACAGCAATGCGTTTCCCATTCGAGGGCTTCGCACCGGAGAACTTTAACGAGAACCTACATCGCACAAGAGCATGATCTGAATCTACGCAGGTATTCCAAAAAGAGCGGCAGTCCTCAATGCAGCCTCTCCAGCGAGCACTTATGGCGATATGGTCGATTTGGGCCGAAGGTTGGCTTCCATCCGGCGAGCGCCATGTGGCACATTGACATCTTTTATGGCGAAAGGAGGTGCTGCTAATGAATAATCGAGATTGTGCACAGAATTGTATAAACCGTTCACCATTATCTGTGCGTTGGCTTTCATGACCGAACATGCCACCTAATTGTGATTCAGATGTATCTAAGCGACCTAGTCTGGCATTCATATCTCCTGCTAAGACAACAATATCGGAGCTTTTTGCACGTCGCAAAAGAGCATAAAGATCGTCGTAGAAGGCGTTTTTCTCGTCGTCGGAATTGGTGTTAGTTGGAGCGTAAGTTGCTACAATAAACAAGCATCTCTGATTAGAAGATTTTGAGTTTGGTCTAATATTAGTGGCTAGTCTAACTGCGCACATCCTGCTATTACAAGGAATCCAATCGATTAGACAGGATTCGGCGCGCGAATTCTGCACTATACCAACACCCGCCTGTCCTGAAAGGGCAGCTACAGAATCACCAGAGCAGCGACAGAATCACCAGAGCAGCGACAGGATCACCAGAACCATCATTGCTGACGCAGTTGAATGCCTTCATTAAATCAAACATGGTAATGATCTATTCTGGTTCTAAAGACTAATCAGTGATTCGAGAAAACGTAGACATAAATTTAAGTTGCAAAATATTAAAGAGCTCAAGATGAGTAATGCGAGCACACTCGTCACGTGTGTAGTGAACAGTTCAAACTTTCTTTAAAACGAGCTCCTATTTTTTGTTAGAGCATTCATTCCGAAGCATGTGGGATCAGCAGCTGTGGACAGCGCAAGGCAAAAAACTCGGACGCAATGCAGTGATAGTCAACTACTTTCAGGGCATGCCTCTTCAGTAAACGTCACCCATGATTCAAATTATTTAAAAAAATAAAGTCCATAACGTTTTCCTTGCAGATGGATAAGATGAAATTAGATTTCATACATTCAAAACTTTACGAAAGCGTTGTTCACCATTATAACGCGCATTTAAAGCCTATGCTTATTTTTCAGAATTCCATTATTTTTAATTTATATTCTTTTTCAGATTTATGTTCAACATCTTGCAGTAAAATGATTTTTTAAATAACGTTAAGATTGTCAAAACATACGGGCAATAATCCTTTTAAATAACCCGACATTTTTACTGCGTCATCATTATTTTGACATAAGTCATTAATTAATACTAATCATTAACTTTGATTTCACGAAACATGAATTTAAACAGGACCGAAGTTGCTTGATAATGGTTTAGATTAGGTACAATGAAGAATATTATTTATAGAGTGAAAAATGTTATGCACCGCGCATTCGCATGACAATGTTTAAAATGTTCATTTTCCAAGTGAACAATATATGTGATCCCATTTTTAGAACAAATTTTGTAATCTAAGTTAACAAGTGATGAAGCATGCCATCAATTTTTCTTAATAAACAACCACAACAGACTGTAAAGTGTTAGATTATGATACAATGAGCACAAGAGTATAAATTTAAACACCTTGTATCGCACTTAAAATTATTGTGGTTAGCTTCCTATTATAGGGGAAAAATCCATATCAATATAACTAATCGTCTTCGGTTGCACGCCATTCTCATGTCATCATTAACAGAATCAGTATCAAAACGCGATAGTTTACCTATTCGATGCGATTACTCATATTCTTTTGATGGTATGCTAGAAAGTACCCATCACTACGAGATTTGTTTAACGGAAAGCACGAGCATGTACCTGTCAATTTGAAATAAAAAAAACGTTTTGTCAACAGGTAACAAAGTTCAGCATGTTGCATGTCCTATCAAGTAAAAAGACGATGGATATCAGTCAAGAATAATACAAACGCTAAAATTTCAAAACAAATACTTTCGTTTTCGTACTTTCAGACCGTTTTCGTTTTTGTTTTTTCCAACTGTTTTTTATATGAGTAACATTCTGTTGAGTTATTTTCACGAATTTGCTACTTGATTGCTGAAGAAGTGTATTCTTTTGTCAAACCTGGTGTGCAGCTTACTTACATTGAGACTGTAATATAATGCGCCAACCATAGAAAAAAATCGAAGTCATCAAGTTTAATAAATGCTAATCGTTTAATAATTCAAAATGATTATATAACTTTTTAACTGTTCTGCATCCTCATGAGCAAGCACAGCCATCATCATGCAAATAGTCCATTTTCCTAGTTAGTACCTGCCAGCCCATGTAAAATTCAAGTTTCTAGCTTCTGTAAATTTTGCAGCTGCACTATATTATTTTGATAATATGACTTCGAAGGTGCTTAAATATTGCAATTTATAGAGTTTAAATAACTTCAGCTTTTAAACACAATGCTGAGCGCCCAATGTTGAAATAGCTTTGGGAGATTATTCATGTTGTCAAAATTTCGAGAATAGCTTGAATCTATCATGAACAACCGAATCACAGAAAGCTCTTATGATCTAATCAAGTATGTGCGACTCCTAAACACTTAAGCATTTTTCTTTTTGTAACATTGATTTTCCTTATTTGATAGCGATTCTATATAATACTGGGACAAATGATTTGTAATATTATCCTCAAAAATTCAGTAAAACGTTTGTCAGTTATCACTTACAACATGCGCGAGATAATGTTTGCACATGATCTCTTAACTAATTATTTGAAAATATCAAACAACGATTGTGATTTGATATGTAATAGGCAGATGATGATAGCGTTTCAGTGCTGAATTTGTGACCAAAAACAGCTTATTTTGATCTTTGAAGTCTCTTTCAGGCAACAAACAATGCATCATTCAACCGATTTATGAAAGCTTGATTAAAGTTGTGAATTGTTTTAGATCCCTGAGTAAAATCCTATTTTGAGACGCATAATTATGGGAAACGATATTTCTAAAAGTTGTCTGTTAATGACAGATATTTGGTGTTTTTCACATAGATCAATATATTAAGATTTTTTACTAGTTTATTTACGCATATCTCAAATCTGATAACAATATTTAAAAATAAGGTAACCTTTAAACACGCTAATGTAACGTGGACAAAGAACTACATCGTAGTTCTGTTAGCAAAACAGTGAATCAATATTAGTATAGTATATCTGGAATCAAACTTTAGGGTTCGCTTCAAAAGCAAGCTGTAAGGTCATCGATTCAGTAAAAATTCTATAATATACGTAAACAATACAAATATTTGTTTTTTGATTTGCTTTTAGTTTTTTAGACAATATTTCGAAATAGGGTGTGCCACTTAGGTTTTCATTCCACTTGAAGCTTAACGCGTTTTGGATGTTTTTGTGTCTACAAATCAGTACCAAGTTTTTCGAAATATTCACAAAGCTTATCACAAGACTCGAGTTTCGAGAAGGAGCCAGCAACAACTAACGGGGGTCGGTAGCTCAGGTCGTAAGGCATGAGACTACAATGTGAAGTTCCTGGGTTCGAGTCAGACCCGAGACAAGATATGCACTGCTGATGAGCTCTAATAAGAGCGAAACTCGAGTCCAGTGCTTCCAATGTGTGGACCGTTGTGATAAGCTTTGTGAATATTTCGAAAGACTTGCTACTGATGAGTAGACACAAAAACATGAACAAATTCTCCAAAAAACCTTTCAACAACTACAATGCCCGTCAGATCTAATGAGTGTTAGCCTACACTGTATCTGATGGGAAGACCTGACGAGGAGATCAGATCGGTTGGACGACCACAATAGTTGTTGCTGGCTCCTTCTTGACTGGTCGGGCATGAAGCTACTCAAATGTGCCAGTCTGGGAGACATTCATGAAGATTTAATCGCGATCGGTCAAACGGGGGTCGGTAGCTCAGGCCCTAAGGCATGAGGTCCTGTGTTCGAGTCAGACGCGAGACAGGATATGCACTGCAGATAAGCTCTAATAAGAGTGAAACTCGAGTCCAGTGCTTCCAATGCGTGGACCGTTGTGATAAGCTTTGTGAATATTTCGAAAGACTTGGTACTCAAATGTGCCAGTCTAGAGAGACATTCATGAAGACTTAATCGCGTTCGGTAGAAGGTTATAGTGGTGTATTTTTGAGAATGATACTAGCAGGGGGTATTAAGCAGCGTTACCCATGAATTGCGTCTTCAGAGCTGAGAATTCTAACCCCCATTGTGAGCCCCAACTTGAAAGGGTTGAAAGATCATCGTTGATGAAGTCTATAGCCTGTGATATCTCTATGACTGGAAAAGCTAAGACAAGTTTAATATCATCCACAAAGATAAAGAGCTTTGAGTTTTTTTACAAAATCTTGCACATCATTAACATATAAGGAAAAGGAGAGGACCTAGTACGCTACCCTAAATGACTCCACTTGGTATTGGTTGTGTTTCAGAGAATGTGTCATTAACGGAAACGCAGAAGGTACGATCAAAAAGATATTAACAGAACCAATTAAATAGGGGTCCGAAAATACAAAGTGATGATAATTTTCGAAGAAGAAAAGAATGAGGAAGCTTATCAAATGCTTTGGTAATGTCTAAGAAAACTATCAATACAGCTAATCCATGATCTATGGAGGTAGTTATATAGTCCAAATATTGCACCTGACAGGTAATGCAGGACTTCTGATTTAAAAAGCCATGTTGGAATGGAGAGAAAGCGTTTGGGCCCAAGTAAGCTATTATTGCGTTCTTGATCAACTTTTCGAATAGCCTAGAGAGAAAAGGTGTGTAATTAATTGGGCGAAAAATAGTGATGATGTGCGAATTCCCTGTTTTAAACCTAGGTATAATGACAGAATGTTTCCATTCGAGGGGGAATATACCAGATTTAACAGAACGATTAAACAGGTTTAATAAAATTTAAGGTATATCATCCGTATTTAGTTGCAAGATTGCTGGAATAAAGCCTACATTATCAGGCTTGTAGGAAGCTTTGCTTCGCCGACACATTGCGCTAACTTCTTGTAAACTAAAGGAGATGGAATCAATAAACATTGAATTATTATTTTGATTTGGGGGTAAAGGGTATACGCTGGTATTTTGACCTGGGGATATAGGGTATATGGTGGTATCGAATGATTGGCTAAAATAGTTTAAAAATAGCACACTTATTTCTGAAGAATCTGATGTGGATGATTCCATATCATCATGGGGGAACACAATTGTAGAAATTTCATGTTTACTCAGATTACATCGAGATCTCGTTAGATTATTCAAAGACTTGGTCTACGAAGCACTGTTCAGGGACATTCTTTCTTGATTCTCCATGAATTGTAATTTGATTGTTGTAAAAGAGCTAAGAAGTTCCTTCAGACGTAAAAATGAATAAAAGTCTGGTGTGTGGTTTACAAAAGCAGATAGACCGGCTATCTTTTTTCAAAAAGGTTTATTTTATCAAGTTTAATTGATTCATTTTTCCGAGGAGTTGATGAAGTTACGAGATATTTAGATAAGTTCTTATGGAATATTGAATAGATAAGGTTAAAATCCGGTGATATAAAGAATTCAGTCCAATCAGAGTTTCTAGTTTGTCCAATCAACATAGAGACGGTCATTAGCTTTGCTGATGAAGGTCCGATTCCCACAAAGATGAAGTTCACACGTGACCATGTTATGGTCACAATCAGGAAGGGGTTCTATGACTTTCACATTACTAGCATTAGGAACCAATGTAAAAATAAGGTCTAGAAGGTTTGAGTGCCTTGTAGGTGTATCGACTACTTAGGTGTAACCTAGTATGTTGATTGCTTCGGAAAAAGAGGAGAATTTTCTAGATTACTGAGGCGAGTTCCAGCATGTATATGGTATGTTAAAATCACCAGCTATAAGTTTATTTTTAAAAGGGTTCAAAGAAAATTCAATAAAAGCATTTTTAATCTTATCCAGATTGTGTAAGGATGGAGGAGGTGGGTTGTAAATACAACGGAAAAGGGCATCCAGTGAAGGTATATCAATCCATAAGGAATCATCAATTTCATCCAGTGAGGAAGAACAATGAAGATTGGCAGGAATATTCTTAGTAATATATATGATGCAACCACCACCACGAGTGGAGCACAGATTTTTACGAAAAATATTATAATTCGGTAGGAAAATTTTAGCGTCTATATCTTCATCAGTTGTCCAAGTTTCAGTGATTAGAACTACATCAGTTGGGTTAGCAGACAGGAAAAAATGAAGATCAGACATTTGGGAAGAAATTGATCTCGCATTAAATAGAAGGATGCTGATGGCGGGAGTACAGATAGATGTGTTAGTGATGGGGACCTGAGATTTCGAACTAGATTGTGTTTAATCCTGTATACGGGTGGAAACACTAGTGGAAAATTTGACTGTGGTGAATAGTCTTGGTAAAAATGGCTGGGGCATAAGATGGATAAACTTGTGGAGCAGGTTGTGGCCAAGATGAAATAATATGCATGTTTCTTTGGGGTGACATGACAGTTTGAGGATTGGGATAAACATAAGTTAAGTTAAAGTTAAGGTGTCCATTTCTATTTAAACTAAGTTTTTGTGGCTGGTCACTATGCTGATTGGAGTAAGGGTAGGAATACCATGTAGAAGAATTAGGGGAACCATAAGGTGAATGCCCATAATAATTGTAAATGGGAGGTTGCGTAGGTAATGGATGGAGATACTTTCTAGAATATCTAGAATTACTGTACCTAAAAGAATCGTTCACGAGTGGCTTGAGATTCAAGATTCACGATTCAAGATTTATGGTTAAAAAAGCAATTAACTTTACAATAACCACAGGGTGGAAATATAGGTACAAATGTATAAGTATAAATGAAGTATAAGTATAAATAAAATCAAAATCAATGGGACAATGATAGCTTATTAATTGTTTGGGGAAAAATTCGGATTAGCTCTCATATGATCGTCAAGTTTTGATTTGAATATATATAAACTGTTTGAGCTTACCAAATCGGAAGGTGGGGAATTCCAAGCAAAGCACACACGTACGGAATAAAAAATACCTGCGGCAGTTCCGTTTGGAATGTGGTATTTCCAACTTGCAACCATGACCACGGCTGTTGCTAGAAGTTTGGTAGTTTGTTGATAAGGGGAACTATTGCTTTGAACGTTGAAAGTTTAACTTTTTGACGTCCTTAGGATTTGGTCGATGGATAGCTTGTGGATTAGCAATATCCTGGGGTGCAGCACGTGATCCGGCGTCTGAACTGATTGTAATATTTTCAGCTAGCATATCTATGTCAGTCGGAGTGGAAAACTTATTACAAGATGGGGATTGAGAGCTTACTCTCACTGGAGTGGGAACTTGGCGGGCAAATTTACGTTGTAGGGGTGTATTGTCGCGTTTAATTAACACATTCGAGAATCTGGCAACAGAAGCTAGAACGTGCTTATTTTTCAACACATGAGAAGCATAATTCTCATTAGTAAATTTAAAAAGAATGGGGGTGCGGTCAGCAATGGATGATTTACGAAGCCTGTTAAGCGACGCTGAGTCAACCGGGAGGCCGTAATGAGAAAGAACTGACCGTTTGAGTTCATCCAACGGGTATTTATCTGCTATATTTAATATGATTAATTTCTTCGTTCTGATTCTCCGTTGCCCAATTTCCGAGGTTAGAGATTCAATGAAGCGTCTTGTGTGCTGAAGCAGATCATAGTCAACATTATAATTGGGGTCGAGAAATATTGTCAAAGTTTCTAGTACCGTGAAAAGGCGCGATATACTGTTCATTTAATCCACCATGGTTTCAAAATTAATCTCCAAATTGTGTAATTTAGAGAGTAGAGTAGACATATTAGAGTCTAGTACGACTGAACATTTATTCGATAGTGGAGTGACACGTTGTGTTGCGAGATGTTTTCGAATAAACGTATGAATCAATATATGCGATAGTGAGAACAAAGAAACTTGCCGAGTTTCAAACTGCCCGCTATACATCCTCAACTGTATAGGAACGTAACACCAAACAATTGAACCAAATACTCTAGAATCAATTCAATGCAATCAAAGACGACCTGATATAAAAATAGGAAGAATCGAGTTACCAAAATGTCGTTCATATTTTGCGTGAAAAACAAAAATGACACCCAAATAAGCGTTTAAAATCAAGCAAAATACTGGAGCCCAAAATGGCAACTAAATTCAGCAACAATGACCGATAATGGCATAAACAATGAATTAAAAAAACAGTTTACCGAAGGCGTGGAAAGAAAAGATTTACAATAACAGATTTGATTACAAAATGTGAAGTTTGTTATCAAAATACTGTAGGGAAATCAAACACAAGCAAAATGAGTTTGACAAAATTCAGGTTTTGTAAATAGGTTCAAAATAAAAGGAAAGTTGAAGGGAGAGTAAGCATTTCAAACTTCATTTAACCTTACACCAAGGTTCTAGAATATATACCTGAAACCAGTCGTGAAATGTTCGTGCAGTCACGGTATCTGTGGCTCAATAATGATGTAGGACATATGTAGCGAATTGATCCCCTCTCAACAAAACTAGTTCTCAGCATCCAAAACAGGTTTTGATAAAGATGGATAGCTAAATTAAAAATTTTGGACTTTGCCTATCCAGAAATTAGAGGAGAACTTCGAAATATTCGATAACTCAAAGCATCGATTACGTGGCCTATTCAAGCGGAGATGTACGAGGAATTTTCGACCACGAATTATAGGCATGCGTTCATTCTCGCCTAAACTGCGATAGCTATTTTTTATTCCGTACGTGTCTATATTACTGAGGATAGTTTACATTCTATCGTTAGCGAATCTAATAGCCTGCAAGATTCCAAACGAAATTAGACCAGATTCTATAAAATAATCCTTTTTTACCACTACTTATATATTGTTAAATCTAATTACTTAATTTTTTTACACTTATATTTTTATGCTTTTATACCATTTAAATCCTTGAATTTTCTTTAATATGAAGTAAGAAAGCATAGCAAATGGTCTACATAGACAGATTACTATGAAAGTTAGTTTTGCGCGCTAACCGCAATGGTTCGTGTGAAATGTTTCCATAATTCTAACCTGCTTACTTAATTTATCATCATAATCTTATATTACAGCAACGAGTGAAAATTTGTGGACGTCTCCACATTTTGCGGACCTCAATCTTTGACAACTTTGAATCTTATCTTTCGAATAAGCAGGATGTTTTTAACAACCACAGGCATATTTGTTTGTGGGGCAAGTAGAGTTTTATATTATTTGTTATTCGAAGAATTTTTTATATTGGCCAACCTAGTAAAGCATATGCAAGCTGGAGAAGAGCATATACATCTCTTGGTTGCTGGGAACCTATTACGCCAAATGGATTCTACTGACACTGATCGAACGAGTACTAACTATCATTTCGAGCGCTGTGGGAGAGTTTGTTTCTCCCAAATCTGACTGTTGAGTCATCCAAACATTTATTGAATACGAAACAGCCATGCGAATGTATGCATATTTACGGTGGACTTCGATAAATGAAGGCCAACAAAAACAAATCTAAGATTGTTTTGAGTAACTGTTAAACTTTACTGAATCCCAAGATTTGCGAAAAAACGGGACGACGATAATATCCAAATGCTCTTTGTAATTTTTTCTAGAAATCCAGCATTTTGATGCTAATAATTCCTAATAGATGCTAGATAGAATTGCTACAATTGTTAATCGACTACTTGACTACAATTTTGACGAGCTAAATTTTATGACCTAGAGCATCATTCCTTCCAAATGTAATATTGTACTTCGTGAACTTAAAGCACTTAATTTAGTCACAATCATATTGAGACTTCGCAAAAATCTGGATATAAAGACATAAATTGACAGAATTCAGATTTTGCTAGACGAATCAAATCGTGTAAGTCACGATGCAATGAAGTATATCGAAATGAATTCATTTAGGTATTGGAGGCTTTTTCTCGCATATAATTTTTATCTTTGGTCGATTAAATGCTTTTTTACGTTGTCTGATAGGCATCATCTAATTTTAGCAAAGGCAGACAGATTATATTATTGCGAGCCTACAAGTTTCTAAATATGCTCTTATTTGATAAATTAAAAAAATCCAAATTAAATAAATAAATCAATAAATGAATTTTATTCTTGGAAATCCGAGGAATGTTAAAAATGATCAATATAATGTTATAATATCAATATATATATAATATATATATATCTATATCTTATTTATTTTTTTATATATTTTATTTATATTTCCATTTGAATAGATAATGCTGTTAATTCAGATAGGCTGGTGTCAATCGATTGTTTAATCACGACTCTGAAGTGCGTAATAATTTTTTATTATGTTTATCGGAGCGTAAAATACATCATAAACGGAAGCTTAACAGGCGAAAGTAATAAATAAACAAATGCATAATTAAATGAATGAATTATTAAATTAATTAAAAATTAAATAAAAAAAATAAAAAAAAAATAATTTTTTCTTGGATATCCAAGGCATTTTAAGCATGATCAATAATAATCTTAATGTTTGTACAATCGTAATTAAATATTCAAGGTCAGGTATACGTCGAATTTTTATGTTCGTTACAATAAAAGAGCTATAGTAAAATTAATACTTTTAGAGAAAATCAATATGTTCTTTGTGACAGTGCAAACCAAAAAATAGTATCAAGATAAAATAAACAGTCTGAAAAATACTGAAGTTCAACGGATGTTGATCTTCGGATGTAGAGTCTGAACAGTCAGCTTTGTTAGTCTTGATTGTACCAATTAAATGTATATATCGAATAAAAGAGTTTTGTCACAGGATCACGTAAGTGATTGAGCAACGCAGGATTGAATCGTCTATTGTCCAGATTTGATCACGTGATGTTGATGATGTAATCTGAAAAATGAATACTAAGCAGTCAAGCGAATGTTCAACACGAAATTTAGAAAATGTACTTTAGTATCATTTCCTAGTGATGCTATAAGTATATAGTACTTCTAACGGTGTATTTAACGTGAAAATTCACGGTTATTATATAGTGAAGAATGGAGATGAATGTGCTACAAATGTATGTTTCGAAGCACTGTCTCCTTTTTCTACGTAGATATACCAATACCAAATGAGAGTGAGATGGTATTGTTTGTTGACGAAATAAAAGTTTGAGGGCGAATCAGCAATGCTGATGATTGTATTTTGCTACAAAACGATTCAAATGCTTTGTACAAATGGTCATCCGAAAATAAACTGTCATTGAATATGCAAAAATCGAATATCATTCAGATCGGTCGTGACCTTTGCTTTTCATATCAATAAAAGCTCGGCGACATACACCTGGAGTACATCGAAGAAGCAAAGGACCTGGTTTTCTGGATTTGCATTAGTTTGAAAATGGTCTACATTGCGAAGCTGTTTACAAATGCGCGTCTAGGCTGCTAGGTATGTTACGGCGGATATTTGGACGTTTTTCCCCGCGGTGAACACATATATACACCCGGTTTTAGACTATGCCGCACAAGCCCGGACACACTATCTTCTAAAAGACATCGTACTTCTGGATCGCATATACCGGAGAGCTTCTAAGCTTGTAATTGGTCTCGAAAACACGCCATTCATCGGGCGACTTAGACGAATGGAGATGGGGACACTTTCACAAAGAAAAATGCGAGGTGAACTCATTCTTGCATACAAAATACTCACTACTCTTTTCCACCCACTGTATATAATATTATACCTTCAAACTTCCAGCAACAGCCGGGGCCATAGTTGCAAGTTGAAAGCACCATATTCCAAACGGAACTGCCGCAGGTATTTTTATTTGGTGCGTGTGGGCTTTGTTTGGAATTCCCTAACTTCGATTTGGTAAGCTGAAACAGTTTATCTATATTGAAATCGAAACTTGACGATTATATGAGAGCTAATCCGAATTTTGCACCTGACTATTAATAACCGTCATCGTCCCTGATTTTAATATATATATATATATATATATAATATATCTATATATATATATAATATATATATATATATATATATATATCCACACCTTGGTCATTGTAAAGTTAATTGCTTTTTCAACCATAAATCTTGAATCTTGAATCTTGACATCTACTGTGTGGTGAGACGTCTGCAACCAGTGTAAATGCAAATACTAGTAGAAAACACCTCAGAGTACAATTGACAAAGATCGTCCGAGTACTCTATATCGCTGCGAGTAATGTGTGAGAAATTATTCCTCCCGAATCGGACGATTTAGACTTTCGGAAGACTATTGAGCATGAAAATCTCAAGCGCTCACGAGTCACATCCTTCTTGACATCGACCGAAGCCAGCCAACATTCAAGTGGAGAAGTGCATCGTATTCTAAAGAACCATGATTATTTTACACATTTTGATCGACATATTTTCATGTATTTCCGCCTATTAGAACACAATAATTTATGTTATGTACAATGCTAATATGTTTTCTGAAGCATACTTGTGATGATAGATATGAATCTATTTTAATGAAGGAAGCATATTTGTTCACGCAGAAGAATGAGGAGAATGTCGACAAGATTTAGCTTCAAAAATTTTTGCAGACTTGTAATTTGCATCATTTAGATTAATTGTATTGTTTGGAATGATACATTTTAAATTCATGGAAGTGAAGTTATTCTAAAAAACCCCAGACTCATCTAGGTACTGAACTTGTGGATCTTGTTTCAATTTTGATGAGAGCTCTTTTGTCTGGCCAACGGCGGGTTCTATATCGTCAGTAATTATGAAGATCATGCTTTGCGATAACACAACTGAAAAAAATATTATAAATTTAAAAGACTAATGATTCATACAATGCTCCAGTATATCAATTTATTCCCAATTGCAGGGATCGTGGAAGCAGACGAAATGTCAAGTGCTTAGATCCATGAATGATGAGACCTTTTGCAAATAGTTTCGAGGATTTGATAAAACATGTGCAAATTTCTTGCTATAAAATGGAATAGCAATGCTCTTCATATTTAATCATCATTGGCCTATACGCTATCTTATGTAGAGAATCGTCACGGAGATTGTGTTGGTTGAATGTTCAATTCAATTCAATGGTCTAAAAAGCACATATCTTTACAAAAACCACAGAATGATAAGCGAATTACAAATAACATAGTTAGTAAAACTGGAGATGTTTGCCTACTGATCAGTTCAGGAATCACGTAAAAATACATAGAGCAGAAATATTTTCAACCGGTTTGATAGGGTAAATACTGTTGTGGGCTCTTTCTAGAATATTCGGTCGGATAACGAAACTGAATTATGATACGCAAAATTAAAAGTGAAACTCCAGTGCAGTGAGTCCAATGTGGTGCGTTGCAATCAACTTCATGCAATTTTTGATGGATTTGTTAATAATGAATAGTCACAAACTCATAAAACTGTTTTAAGTAAAACATGCAGCGGATAAATTTGTGAGGATTAAATTAAGTAGAACCCTATCTAAATTAATAGTAATATCAACGAATCCATCGATGAATTTTAGACCTTATTTGGGTGATATGCTTTGTAATGAAATATATCTATCAGACAAATATTAGATAATTTTCACGCATTAAAGTCGAAGATATCTCGTGCATAGTATGGGCACACTATGTTAAATAAGACATGTTATTTATCTGGTGTGCATAGATTCTCTCTGCAACAGGCTAGCACCACTTGTGCATCGTTTTGTTATATCATTTGTGAATTTTGGAATTCCAATCAAATTGACAGCAAATTCCACAAAGATCTCAGGTTAACGAACTCTCAAGCAAATTGTCAAAATAACCTCTCACTTTTTGAAAACAGATTTACTGATAAAGATAGAACTCTTGTGGTTGGATATGAAAATTCATAAATGAGAGGATGTGCTCTAGTTTAAGGAGTTTCTATTAAAGTAATTTATTTTAGCTCCTCCAAAATACATTTTTTTATTTCTAGTAGGAACAAAATATATCGTGTGGGACGATCAAATTTGATATATCAACTATTTTATTTCACGGTGATATTATGATTACATGAGAACAAACTTTAGTCGAAATAGTTTGCGGTAAATCGCTAGCCCTCCTAAGTTCTGAATTATATGGCATGCCATGAAATAAATACCACATAGATCGGAATATATAACTGCACTATATTTTGAAAACATACATTACGGCAGTGTCATTGAACATCGGTTTGTTTTTATTCACCGTATATCTTGAATCTTACATAAATAACTTCTTTATAATAGAAACGGAAAACGTTATACTCGTGTGAGTTTTTCCACTATTTTTTCAATCGATTGATTTACTAGATCCGGAAGCCTCAGAAGAACAACTTATTCGGCATATTGAAATTCAAAAAAGTGACTGGTGGCAAAATATGCAATGGAAGTTTTATCTTATTCCAGTGAAACTGAACGTTGCTAGTGGTTGGAAGTAAATCCGCTTTGATAACCGACCATTTTGGTCGCGCTATGCTAAAATTTACCCATGATAATACGTTTTCATCCAAAAACAGACCAGTAATCTTTACTCAAAAAGGGATCGATAGGTAAGCCATAGACTATTTCCAATCTATGGAGAGTAAGTAACAATTTCTTAGTAAATTAAACATATCCTGTAGGACACAATGTCATATGCATCAATAGTTGTCATTAAACGAAGTAAGCCATGAAATAAAATGTAAGCATTTTTGAAGATCACAAAACCGCCCATTACAATCGAATAAAGCCAAATGATCATATATGCAAATCGTATATTCAAGATTCAAGATTCAAGATTCAAGAATTTATGGTATAAAAAAGCTCGTAGCTGTACAACACCACAGGATATTCGTATAAGGACAATAAATATATATATATACATATATACAAAAAAGATTGAGTCATTAGGAAGATCGACAGCTTTGTAGTTGCAAAAAAGTCATGTATTGTGGCGGTATGATGGGTAAAAATATTCGTTTGGAAAAAAATCATGTTATATAAACGGGATGTAGGGTAGAATTACTACGCATAAATATATCCAATTTGTTCCTAAAAATCCTTTCACTTGATGATTGGCCAACATCTGACGGTAGGGAGTTCCATAAGAAACAAACACGCATGGAATAGAAGAACCGACTGCAGTTCCGGTGGGAATGTGTAATATCAAATGCCAATGGGTGAGTACGTGTGGCATGGCTTAAGTGAGGCCAAATAGATGCCGCAGAGGGTGCGCCTTGTATTCATTAATTTTGTCAGTTTATATTAGATCGAATCGAACCCTTCTCTGCGCAGCAGTGTATCCAAATAAAAGCTCTTCAAGTAGATTCTCCTTTGGGTAGATTGCCTGAGACGCCAACCATTTTTTAGTTGCTCTGTGGATAAATCCCTCTCGACGCCTTGAATGTCCTGTTACCTAGATTTATTCATAGATTATATGCAGTTAAAAAGCTATGCTTTACAAGACCCACAAAAATGTACATCGGGTCGGATGGTAAAAATATCAAAATATTGTTAGATTATTGTCAAACACAAAAAAACATACTTTTCCATGTGGATATCTAGTGATTTTTTGAAAACTTCAACAGTTCCAGATTGTACCACATGAGCAGGTAAACTGTTCCACAGTTGCACATTGCGAACGGAAAATGCA
>JACCGJ010001119.1:64507-77640 GCA_013407085.1 Atriophallophorus winterbourni
TTCAAGATCAGAATTAGGTATAAAAAAGCTCGTGTGTACAAACCAAGGGTATTCGTATAAGGACAATTAAATATATATACAAAAAAGATCAGTTCCTTAGGAAGATCGACAGTTTTGTAGTTGCAAAAAATGCCGTGTATTGTGGCGGTATGATGGGTAAAAAAATATTCGTTTGGAAAAAAATCATGTTATATAAACGGGATGTAGGGTGGAATTACTACGCATCAATATATCCAATTTGTTCCTGAAAATCCTTTCACTAGATGATTGGACAACATCTGACGGTAGGGAGTTCCATAAGAAACAAACGCGCACCGAATAGAAGAACCGACGGCAGTTCCGGTGGGAATGTGGAATATCAAATGCCAATGGGTGAGTACGTGTGGCATGGCTTGACCGGAGGCGAAATAGATGCCTCAGAGGGTGCGCCTTGGAGTTCATTATTTTGTAGGTTAGTATTAGATCGAATCGAACCCTTCTGCGAAGCAGTGTATCCAAATTAAGCTGCTCAAGTCGATTCTCATATGGTAGGTTGCGGAGGCAGCCAACCATTTTAGTTGCTCTGTGATAGATCCTCTCGAGCAGCTTGATGTCCTTTTGTAGCCACGGTGCCCAAGCTTGCACTGAGTAATCCATCACCGGGTTAATATACGTATTTATGAGCATGGAGAATGATTCCCGGAAAAAATGTCCGAAAATACGCCGAAGCATACCTAGCATGCGGCTAGCTCGGTTGTACACTGCTTCGCATTGCATGCTAAACTTCAGACTTCCACTAATCCATATGCCGAGGTCTTTTTTTGGTTGTCCATTCCAGTTGATTTGGTCCAAGGTTGTATGAGAATGGAAAATCTTTGCCTATTTGCAACATTTTACACTTTCGGAAGTTGAATGGAAGTTTATTTCTCTCCGACCAGCTGTTCAATAGATCCAAATCGCTTTGTAAGCGCAAACAGTCCACGCTTGACTTGATTCGCATCCAAATTTTAACATCATCCGCAAAGAGAACCATTTTGGCTGTGACAAGTTTCGGAAGGTCGTTGATGTAGACCAAAAAGAGAACCGGACCAAGTACCGAACCTTGTGGGACACCGCTAGTGGCCTCGATTTCCCCAGACATCACACCATCGATACGTACAGTTGCTTTGCGATCAAGAAGGTAACTTCTCAGCCAGGCAAGAAGGCACCCATTAATACCAACATCGTGCAGCTTGCGCAGAGTATAGAATGGTCCACGCGATCAAACGCCTTTGATATGTCCAAGTAACACGCATGCACGCAACCACCATTATCCACTGCCTGCGTCCAGTCATCCAGTGTCTCCAGTAGGTTAGTCAAGCAAGAACGAGACTTTCTAAATCCATGTTGCTCTCTGGACAACAAGTTTTGGGCTTCGAGATGACTCACAATTCTTTCGCACACAATTCGCTCCATAATTTTTGAGATCACTGGAAGGAGTGTAACAGGGCGGTAATTTGCTGGGTCAGAACGAGTTCCACCTTTGTAGATGGGTGTTATGATTCCTCTCTTCCAGTCATTAGGTACAACACCCTCCCTCAAGGAGTGATTAAATAAATCACAAAGTGGTTCGCACAGTTGACTGCCGCATAACTTTAGGATTGCAGGTGTGATTCCGTCAGCTCCCGGGGACTTGTTGATATTCAACTTGCGTAGGTGGTGCTGCACTATTTCCGAACTGATGCATATATCACATATCGTCTCCGGCACAATTGTTGCTGACAATTCTGATGGTTGTAATTTATCCTTGGGGGTGAAAACTCGTGAATAAAAACTGGCTAGAGCGTTAGCGGTTTCCAGAACAGAATCAGTTAGTCCGTTATCTGTCATGATCGGAAAAAACACCGGGTTTCAGCTTCGTAGTGTTGTTAACAGTTCGATAAAGCAGTTTGGGATTTCGCTGCATTCTTACCGCCAGCTGAAGCTGGTGATATTGTTTGTCCTCTCGGATGAGATTTGTGACCTGATTCCGCAATTCGCGAAAGTTTGCCCACGTCGAATCAGTTCTGGAGACCCTGTGAATAGCCCATGCCAAATTTCGCTTTGTCAACCATTTTCTAGTCCTACTGCGAATTCTGAATTGTGGTTCTTTGCTATTATGTTTCGGGACATTTTTAGAATTGAAATGTATCATGTTGATTATGTAATCTGTCAGGGTTGTGCAATGCGAGTCCGGATCACTGAAATTTATATTATGTTCATCGAAAGCTACCATTGTTTCCATCAAACCAATGTAATCCACTTTTCTATTTTGTTTTGTTTGCTTTACAATTCTACTGGCGTTGCACACGTATTGAAATAGCAGAACGAGGTGGTCGCTTCGACCCAGCGGAGGGTGATACTGAACATCTTCAACGGCTGTGGCTTCGGACGTTAAGACTAGGTCTAGAACAGAGGTCTGTTGCAAATTTCGTTGTCGTGTATAATCGAAAACATGATTATACAAGGGGATGTAATCAAACAGTTCTCGAAATTTGTAGTCTAGGGATAGGGGTGGGTGATCTACTCGGTTATATAGTTGAGGCAGATTGAAGTCTCCCATAATCAGCAATTGCGAATTGCGCTGTTTTCCGGCGTACTGCATTGCTTTCAAGAGGTTTTCGTTATACGCATCCAATGATGATGGCGAACGGTAAACTACACCAACGATGCAACTGTCGCCTGATTCGAGCTTCAAGTTGCACCATAAACTGTCTTCCAGATCGAGTTCAGTATCTGTAACTACCGTACAATATAAACGGTCATGGTGGTAAACAGCTACTCCACCACCTGTTCTTAAGCGGTCTCTCCGAAACAGGGTCATGTTTGGAATAGAGAGCTCGCGATCGCTCATGTGAGGTTGGAACCATGTCTCAGTTATTGCTATGACGTCGAGTGAGTGCTGATTGCAGAGATCCTTCAGTTCAGCTAGTTTGTTTAACAGGCATTGTGCGTTTGTATATAGGCAATTGATTGTGGTTTTCGTATACAGTGATGGGGCTGAAAGCTCGTCTATTAGTCCGACCCTTCGAGAGTCGGACATCGGTCGTTTTTTGGGATTGCCACAGTGTTTCTAATCGGAGTCTCGTCTGATTGTGGAAGGCGTGGTTCATTAGAAGGCGTAGAAAGTCTGTGATCACTCATTCTGACATCCTTCGGGAGATTCCTATAGTTTGTTTTCCAGTTAGCCCTAACTGATTCCATCATACCTTTCGTTAAAAATGTTACTTTCAGAGGTTTTGGCCCGTCACCTTTATAGTTTGGTGAACGAGGTATTCTAAAAGTGTCCACCACCACTGACTCGTGAGCCCCGATGCTGTTGGCAACGTAGAGCCACTGTTTGTAATCGTGGTGCTGTATTTCACTTCCTGAAGCAGTGTCAGTGTGTTCGGGAACACCAAGAAGAACAACACTGCGTTGGTCACATTTTTCCCATTGTTTAAATTACCTTTCCTCTCCCACCACGGAATATCTGCATGTATGCGACATTTAGTCTGTGAGAATGTACGTAGCAAATAAGAGTTTAACAGAACGTCTTCCATCTCTTTTTGGCTTTTGAAAGTTATTCTCAGTAAACGTGGTTCATCGAGATGAGGAGAATTGGGGTGCCGACTTAGGCGGGTTATTGAATCGGGCAGTATCGAGCTCATATCCATCATTGAACACAGCTGGTACCATTGTTCAATGTCGTGAGTTCTTCTACTCGAGAAAAGTGTCCCTGATGTCTCCGGCACATTGGTGCAAATTACACTGAGATTCATCAAAGTTGTTTTCATTTCAGTATTAGTTTTTGAAGTAGAGGAATTCTGCTGGTGGACAGTCAGTACACGCCCCTTCGACTTTCTAATCTGATTAACATCTGAGTCGCAGCTTGCGTTAGCATTACTCAGCTGTTTAGCTTCCCGCAAATTCTCCTTAAGTAACGGAGTAACTTGTGGAGTTACGGGATGTAGCGTTGGGTTCGGGTTGATTTCACTTTTTAATGAGTTATTGTGGGCATTTACTATCGACTTCAATGTTTCCTCAAATTTTTGGGAACTGTTCTCTAAGTATTTGACGCGAGGTCTCCTGATTGTGATACATTGGTCCCGGTGCCGTTTAACGACTTTGTTCTACAGACGCTGCACACATAACAGACACTAGGAATTTCAGGATTATTAATAACGACTACTGCCTCGTTAGTCAAAAGTTTATCGCAATTAGTGTGTATCTTAGTAGAGCACATATAACACATGACTACTTTCGATTTCACACTTACCCCCTTTCTGCAAATTTGACACGTAGTTTTCGTAGGTCTAGACATCCGATAGCTGTTGAGGTTGTCTGGCCAAGGTCGTCTGATCGTTGAATGGGGGTGTTGATAGCTTTCACTAAAACACCTAGGCGCGTATCGATCGGTTCACGGTTGAGAGATGAAATTTGCGAGGTTCGCGTGGGAACGTATCGCAATGTATTGGATGCAAATTACCAAGTAAAACAGTCGTGGTGATCGTAGATTTGATCTTGCACAAAATGATGCACGGCTTATTAAATTCAGTTGAAGAAGATCTTCCGAACGATATCGGTCCCGACCAAGTCAAAACAGCGACAACAAATTTTGCTCGCGCACACAATTTCCACGGTGATGTGGAAAATAGTAACTTCCGAAATATTGAGCACAGGACACAATAGATCTCTGAAGCTAAATCGAATGGTGTAAGAATAATCCAAATAGAATCAACGAGTGACGAGTAATGTTCAAAACTATCAGAGCACAAAATTATGCGTCCGTCCGTTAACGCTTGTCTGTGTTGTCCTTTACTTATTAAGGGATAATTACTCCTAAACTTAACTTACCTTCTGTTTCGACAATCAGATCAGTCACAATACTGATTCAGTTTCTTGTTCAGGACTTCCCCACTCTCTCATCCACCAACGAATCCTACATCCTTCGGTAGAGTTCAAATAGCTTTGATTTTGCATTACATACAGCGAATATCCAAAAGATTTTGCACATAAAGCACTCATGTTTTGCAAAATTTTTCATTTGCATGAATATTTTTTTTTATTTTTAGCATGTATCTGTTTTATGTTGATGTTTTATGTATTCATGAAAACGACCTAACTCGCAATTTTGTGTGAATTATCATGAACTTATGTTAGCGCCTTTTTAAATCGAAGAACGACGTGATTTTTGATGGGTTAGTATTTATACCTTTTACACGTTGTATATAGCGAAATTAATCTGTGAGATATGTAACCGTAAATGCTTTGGAGATGTTTTACGTACTGGAGATAAATACTTTCATAAGAAGTGCTTTAATTGTTCAGGTAAGTATCGGAGACATCTTATAATTCCTGAACAGAATGCTCCAAAAGTCTCGAAACAGGTGGATTCTTCGTAAAAAATGGAAAACTTTATTGCCATATGGATTATCAAAAGCAATTTTTAGCAAAGTGTAAGGTTTGCTGCAAGGATTTGGCTGGAGAAATCGTCACTGTATTGAACTATTCTTTCCATCGAAACTGCTTCAAATGTAGTAGATGTTCGTAAGTCTTCAGTGCAAGTATTTTTTTTAACGTTCAACTAATTTTTGAAAATTCAATCATGCGTGTTATGGGGATCTTACACATGTATGCTTTTGTTATTGCATGATGACGCTGGATCTCATTGTGTACCCCTGCCGTAACTATAAATATATCATATTGTGTTGTACTGTATTCCTGGTCGACATCGACCGAAGGATGTCAGAAATTGATTTAATTTTTGAAAGTTCGAAAACAGTGACCATTTGTGGTTTTACATGCTTATACCACTGTCGCCTCCCCTGTTAGATTATTGCCAGCGAAGCTCTAATGATACACTCCTCATTTCCACTCAGCAATTTGAAACTGGTGGCCTTTCAGGAGGAGATATTTTGTATATTTTGGTTCATTCACATAGTTTAAATTGTTTGCGTTTATACAACATGTTTGAATCGCCTGCAATCAACTCACAGAAGCACATTCTGATGATAAAAAACTCTCGATGCGAACACTAATCTTATTTTTAAATCTGTAAAGCGCATGGACGTCGCCCTCTGTTGTAACCATTCACTGAAAGAAAATATTTCCCACATTCAATCATCATTTAGCTCTGATCAATTTATGAAGTTTTAGCAAGCTGTCGACGCACACGCACACGCCTTAAATTAAGCGGCATAATTTTCAACCTCCACCTTCTCTCTGTGTAGAAAATTAACATTGGTCTATCATTTCTTTTATTAAGTCACAGTTGTACAAATCCAAGCTGCTTGTATTGTTTTTAGTGTGTGAAAACATTGATTGTATTTGGTGAAACACTCGGTAAGATTTTGTATTTAGTTTTCTGAAATTTCATTGTCTATTCACATGATCTCGAAAGTAACCCAATATTTCATACAAGTAATAGAAAGCAATGCTCCCCAAAATCAATCGAAGCACCTATTGTTGGAATGGAAACTACCGAAATTGTTTTGTTAGAACCGAATCCAGTACTATAATTATTTGCCCAACGCTTGCCCCTTGATCCGATTGATTAACTCTCGAATGTACTTGCAAAACATTCTATCTTATTGCAAGCGCAAATTGTTTTCCATCAGATTTATTCCGTTCACATTTGGAACAACATTCTTCTATTGAAAGAAATATTGCCACTCTATAGAAAGATTTTCTGCTTACCGCATAAAAACGTCAAGTAAGATTTTCCTTTAGTTTTCAAAAAGGATTAAATAATGATTCTATTTCGTACGATTTAGCGAGATATACTTGTGATTCACTAGTTCATCATTTCATTTCGTTTCATTTAATGACTTAAATTTTCAATGATCGCACAAGGTTTTGTCCTGGTTTCGCATAGATCATCACTAATTTCGAAAACATTTGATGCTTAATTGAAAGATATTTTCAAAAGCATATTATTACATATCTTTTTATTTAACGGTGAAGAAGTGTTCATTTTTCGCGATAGCTCTCTTTCGCCCCGGTATAATATTTGTGGAATGAATATCGCTACCAGTGAAATTCAAATAGAGAAATATCGCATAATCACTACCATTATAAACACATTACGTTTGAGTCCAACTCTCATTTTGGCTTACGGACTCCAAAACGTATTGCAAAAAGTTGCAGCTAACTAACAAGTGCTCCCGAATAGTAGCTTTACTGGGCTAGCTCAATATTTATACAGTAAAGCATAACATGTAAATCTTGCCTTGTTTGTAAGTTAACGATGCTTTGCTGTAACCGTCGGGTGTGTGAGTAATGACAAAACAATAAATGTTCATTTTTTTAATGTGCATCCTTAGGTTTACTTGTTTATTACAGTGTATATAATATGTTGTTGCAAGTTTAAAGAATATAGTATATTATCTCCCTGTTTTCGTTGTATCACAATTAACATATTTTGATATTTTATGTAGGTGTTACTCAGTTGTCGGATTTCCAGTAAATGATTGTCTGGTAGTTTCTATAGTTCGGTTGCATATTTTGTGCCTTCTTACTTAATAGCTACACGTGTATATATTTGCTATCATTGTTACTATTTTTCATTTGTGAAGATTAAACTTCAACCCGGGAGACCGTGTAACAGCTTGGAAAGAACAATTCTTTTGTCCAAAATGTATCAAATCACAGATAACATCTTATCAAATTCGTGACGATGCTTTGCCGTCTCCAATGTCTGTCACAGATGATGAGGGTTGCATTAGTGCCCCGGATGCCAGTCCGAGTGATTTTGTTTCTCCAAATTATGCATCCTCCAAATTAGTCCGCTTGGAAAGTGATGAAAAACTCCGTCTGACTTCACCAGAAAGCAAATGTCTAAGTTCAAGTGGAAACCCTCAAAAGTCAAAATCAATTTTGAGAAAAACCCTAGAAGATTACCCAACAAATCCTTCACATGAACGCGGTTATTTGAGCACGGATTCAGGTCTAGGGGAAAGATTATTTGACGTGAGTTCTCATTTTCATTCCTCGAAACCGTTATTCAAAACATGAAAATAAAACATTCGACGTAGTTTCAATTAAATCGCGCTGTTAAATAGATTTGTTGCATAAAACCTCAATGTAAAAATACAGAATCACAAAATGCTTCCAAGTCAAACGCTAAAACTGACCGAACAATGCTGCGCTGACATCAAAACCGGTTGCTATTCATTTCTAATGGTAGTGAGCGGTTTACCTGGGATCATTCTGTATATTTTTATTTGAACACCTTCTGTTTGTAAAAGAAAACCGTCTTTAACAGGTTGCGCTTGTTGTTGCATGCGGATTTTGATCCTACTGTCCCTACCTGATGAGTACAAGCAGCACGAAACTGGTCGTGGTTTGTGTGTGTGATGGAGATGCACGCAAATGAGCTTTTATATTCATGGTCATGGGTTTTAAACCCAGTCTACATGAGTGGGCGTTCATGTGATTGAACTGGTTGTTCGAACCAACCTTACCCAACAGTAGCATACAAGCGCAACTTGTTTACCATTCTTCGACTGTTTCAAGCGCATGCGGATCCTGAACCTACTGCCCTTACCTGATGAGTGCAAACAGCACGAAACCGGTCGTGGGGTGTGTGCGTGATGGAGATGCATGCAAATGAGCTTTTATATTCAACGTCTTTAACAGTGTTCTCAATATATATGTATTTGTTAAGCACTATTCCACTATTCCAAGCCTCACTGAACTTACGTTTTTGTCTCAAAATGTTAACAGCAACTAGCCAGAAACCGGGTGTAGTGTGTGAGTGCAGCGGATGTAAGCACAACACTACATCAGAAAGCAATTTATTGATATATTGCTTCATAATGAATACACTATAACCCAATCACGACATCATGATTTTTCTAATTAGAGTCTTTCGTTCATAATTTGCAGTCGAGAAATCACGAGGAGGTTTCGCAGGTGTCAATCCCAGAACAGTCCCGTGGTCAAACTGCTTCGAATCGTCCTCTAGCCACTCCGTCCACCACATTATCCGCAAACTTATCCCACCAGGTTTGTTGGAGTATTTTGCAAAAAAGGAACTAATCGACATCTTTTTCACCGCACATGTTTTCTCTGTTTTGCTGTCGGTACATCCGTGAACCGACTGTCGTGGAATTTTATGTTCTGTTTTTGTCTACCCGTTAAGCTGTTAGCCAAATGCAGTCAATGTTCTTCTTGTCAAATGGCTTGCCTGACAACTCAGTCATTTTTAACATCTTCAGTTATATGATTACGAAGACGTGTTATCGTGCAATATTATTGGGCTTTTCAGCTAACACCGTGCGAGCTGTATTTGTCACCGTTAGTGAACTTTGTTGAGAAACTCGCTGGAGTCACACTGCCATTTATATTTTCATTCTTATATCTGTCTAGGCCTGGGCAACCTCACAGTCTCTTAGCCCACGTGCAGTCTACGATTGTGCGACACTTTTCCTTGTTCGGGTTTTTGATTTCATGCATCTCCGGTTGTAACACTATTTTATATTGCTGCGTTTGAAATTTACATCTGCAGAGAATAAACATTTCGCACTTAATAAAACGAAAACGTTTGATTCAATCCCTATTATCTTGTTACCTTGTTTAATTTGGTGATCCTGATAGAATTTGAGTTGTTTTTCAATATTCACAGGACGGACAATTATACTTACACCTGAGATGTTTAAGTATAAGAAAATATTTAAATTAAGTTCATTTCTGTCAACCTGGTTTTGACCAATTTTTAATAATATTTGCTGTGTTGATGCTCAAGGATATTTTACCCCTGTTTGTTGGTCAGCTTGTCTTCGAAAATTGTTTATTTTTAATATATATATATATATATATATATATATATATCTCTATTATATAGTATCACTCTATATTCTATCTATATATCATCTCTATATTATATATCGGCGGCGCAAAACCTCAAAATGTGGCTTGAAAATAACTTTTGAAAACTTTCAAGTAATATACGCTACGTGAATGAGCTATTCAATTTTGACTGCGTTACATGATGACATTTCAAGTGTACAATCTTTGAGATCCAACAATAATTGTTCGACGTTTATCTTCGAAGTGATAGCTTTATCACGTCGATCAATTTACCTTAAACTGACTTTTAAGTACTATCGAACTGAGATTAACTAATGTTACACCACCGATTTTTCTTCGAATGTTAGGTTTGAGGGGTATGGTATGATGGTATGAAAGCACAAGCCTGATCCAGGCAAAGTGCCGCACAGTCGGAGACTGCACGTGGGCTAGGATACTGTCAGGTTGCCCAATCCTAGACAGATATGAGGGAGAAAAAAGAACAGGTTTGAGGGAACATCAAGTCGTGTCATGTTGCGGCCTCATTATTATTTTGTAGCTCCTTTAACGCGTGTTCCAGAACCAGGTGCTACTTTATGAAAATTCTCCGAAACTCACTTTTGCAAAATTCCCAAGACACATAACATGTATTAAACTCAGGCTTCCTAATGTAATCCCTAACGTCAAAGCACAGGCTATGCCGGCCAAAACGATAAAATGGATACCTGGATTTTATTCAAATAGATCTCAAAACGTTGAAATCAAGGGGTTACGTTCTTCTTTGCTCATTCCTTAGAGAAATGTGTTTCAAGGAGCGATTCTCTCTTTCTCCTCATTTTCAATATACACAGCTTCGCCTCCACAGGCACCCACTTTTAGTTGTGTACGTACGAAGAAACGGCTCATCGAATCTGTTATTTGTAGCTTTAGTTGAAATTATAACTTGTTCAGAAGAGAGACAATTATTCGCATCCCCAAAATGCGCGCTCCTTGTATTCATCAATCTACGTGTCGAAAGACGCGACATTCTGCAGGATTCTCACGCTATCTAGAATTCAGTCAACAGTTTTTTAGACAGAAATATGTCTAGCATCTAGCCGTCAAAATTTTCATAGACTTACTGGACTAATCCTCTCAATTTGTCTATCAATGTTCGTAGGCTTTTTTCTATACTTTCTGTTTATGATATCCTGGCGTTAAATCTAAACTGATTTCTCACTTTACCTTCTCTTGTATACTGTCTCAAGTTTTATAATGTTTTTATAATATATTTCGGACAATTCTTTAAAAATCGTTATGTTGTTCAAACGTGATATCAGAATTATTTTACGATTAATTTTTTATACAACACTACTACTAGCCAAGTCGGCTTTCCCATTTTACTTCATCAAATTTTGGCCTTTTTTATTCCAGTCTTACGACAACCTGAGTCACCCCGCAATTTCACAATTGGCACACCCGTGCAAAAAAGCAGATCCAACAACTGCCGTAAACAAATACACACAACCCAAACATTTTCATATACCTGAAGGTAAGTTTAACGATTATTCGTTTGTGCTGGGTACAATCAGGTTTTACTTGGATAATTTTAATTCGAAAGCTCGTTGCGACTACAATGCAGTGAATTTGACGTTAAAAATTGAAATCATATCTAACCAGTTGCCGCCAACACTGTATACGCACAATTGAGAACTCGTTCAAATCTCTTTATCTCTATTGTCTCTTTTTCTTGTTCGAAATAAATAGGGCAGTGACGAGGAAAGCTTGTTAAGGTGCATGCCAATGAAAGCTGTAAGGTAACTATAGCGCTGATTTCGTTTACCTGTTCCATTCGATGTGTAGGCACCTCATACCAATTTGTTCGTGAAGAAGAAGTAAATGGCTTTATTCATGTGCGCAAATTTTCAGCAATTAAATTAATTTCACCACAAAATTTATAAAAAATAACGGATTATGAAAAAGACAAACCTGATTCCGACAAATTGCCGCGCAGTCATAGACTAAATATGGGTTAATATACTGTCAGTTTACCCAGACCTAGACAGGTGTGAGAACGAAATTCGAAAAATGACGATGAGCTCTCAACATCTGATATTAAATTGTTAAACGCGAATTCAACTCCAAACCAGCCATTGATTATGTGACTATGTATCGAACCAGGGAATGAACAGTAGAGTTTCTGAACTTTGTACTTCTAGAATAATGAATTAAATATTGTCTTCGTGCAGCAAGGGTCTTGTTCAATTGATGTGCATTTTCAGAAGAAATGACTTAGATTTGTCTGTTATCACGGGACTAACGAATGACGATCGTGTCTCGAATTAAACCTGCGGTTCTGATTAGCGCAAAATCCTTGTCCAAGAAACCGGGAAAATTTATGCGTACATAAGGTTTGGAACAATTCACGAAAAAGCAAAATCTTTCTTAAAATGGTGCTTAGTATTCTATAGATTTCGTAGCTGTTTAAGTCCCACCCCCTACGCGTCTTTCAAGATTTTATGGTAAATTCGTAACGTCGTTCTTCATCCATGTTCTTTGTTCTTCACAACATTCCTTGTTAACTTTGGTTTATTTACGTTTCCTCTGTTCGCATTGCTTATGTTGTTCTTTGAACAGCATTTTAGAACTCAACATTTACTAATCGTCTGCATATAATGACCACGAACATAAGTGGGTCGACTATGGTCGATGTAATGATAATGTTACGGTTATTTCAAGGATGATATTTCGAATTGGGTGAAAAACCCTTATCTCAAACCCCCGCTGCTTGTGATTACATTAAATATTGGAAAAGGCTTCAAACGTCAACCTCAATCAGGAGCCGGAATCTCATTAAGCACTCCGGAGATATATTTTCGTGGCAACTCCTGTGACGACATCGTTGCCTTCCTGGTACAGTGGTGTCGTATAGATGGAGCTTTACTCATCAAAGACAACAATACACCGGTAGCACGTACCGATTTCTTAACTGCCATACAACCATGAAAAAGTAAATCCTAAAAGATGGGGAAGGGTGGGACTTAAATTGCTACGGCTTCTATAGAAGAGTAAGCACAAACAAACTGGGAAGATGTGCCTACACCTCGAATGGAACATGCATTCAAACAAGTTTCGTGAACGAGTAGAGCAACATCAGCACGGCAGCTTCCTTGCGGCTTTCACTGTCATGCATCATAACAAGCTTTTCTCGTCACTCCGCTTGACAACATACAAGGTTATGCAAACACTCCAAGAAGATGCTTAGTGCAAAACCGCCATTGAACACGGTTTCGGGACATATCCTGAAGCGTAACTAACCATTACGATATATGATCGCGGGGACCCCAGCCTGGAAGACGCGCTGCGCCTACTTTGGAAAGGTTACT
>JACCGJ010001120.1:0-16666 GCA_013407085.1 Atriophallophorus winterbourni
TGAAGACAGCTGCATTGTGAGGTTATCTACAAGCGTGCTTCCAATCTTCTAGGTATGCTGCGACGGATTTTCAGAACCTTCTCGCCTGGAACGTTGCCCACCATCATGAACGCCTATATAATTCCAACCATGGAACATGCATCACAAGCTTGGACTCCGTGGTTAAAAAAGGATATAATATTGCTTGACAAAATATACCATCGCGCAACCAAACTCGTAAGAGGTTTCCGAAAACTAACGTACGAGGAACGATTGCAAAAACTGAGGCTCCCCACTCCCCTTCAAAGAAGCCTTCGAAGCGATGTGATACTAACATATAAAATAATAAATACCCCACATCATCACTTAAACATTTATTCGAATACCGTGAGTCACGACATACACGCAGCCACTCAGCGACACTGCAAATTCGCCACTCCCGTATCAGCTGTCGCCGATATTTTTATTATGTACGTGTCTGTTTCCTTTGGAATTCCCTCCCCGAAACTCTTGTCATCTCTCCCAGCATCGAAACGTTTATTCGAAATTTGGATACTTATTTCTTGCATAACGATTTGACGACACCTGTGTATTGACTGATGGTAACTATACAACTTGACTATACTTGACATTACATGTTTATTTTATACCTATTTCCTGAACGTATATTTACTATGATATGGTAATTGTGAAGCTATGTACTTTTTGTGACCATAAATTCTTGAATCTTGAATCATATATTCATCAAGTTAAGAAGCGAAAACCTCAACAGATTCTGAGCGTGTGATTTCTTCATGCCAAAAGTTTCAAGTGTAACAAATTCTTACCGAGAAAAAATTTCGACGAATATCTTATCGAGAATGCGGAATGCTTACAGCATTTGGATGTTTTCGTGTTCGAGTGAGGCCAGTGGAAATATGCAAGATTTGAAATGCCAACTGAAGGTCACTCCGTATCCGTCGTTGGGTAAAATAGTGTAGATTTAGTTTTAACATTCGCTCTTTGAAAGGCAAATTTCTGGAACGGGAGACCAACTTTGTCGCACGATGATAAATCCTGTCAATTATTTCGATACCCTTCCTAGGCCATGGTGTCCAGGCTTAGATGGAATATTCCATAACAGAAGTCACATACGTATTAATAAACCGGGTAAGGTTTCAGGCGTAAAAATCCTGAATATCCTTCTCAGAAGGCTTTATTGTACACTGTCCACCAGTGATTTTCGGGCTTAAGGTTAAACAATACCCAGATACCGAGATCTTGCGTGCCAAGTTGATATGTGTGGTGCAGAGATTTCCCAAGCCGCATAATTTTACATTTCGCAGGGTTAATGGTCAACTCATTTGACGGGACACAACTAAATAAGGTGCGCAGATCCCGTTGTAATGACATACAGTCAATAACAGACCTGACACGTTTCCATATTTTGATATCATCGGAAAACAGTATCAATGTACATCTAATATCCTTTCCTATATCTTTCATTTACACCAAGAATATAAGAGGTCCAAGCGCCGAGCCTTGCGGAACTCTATTTGTGAATCCTATTCTTTTAGAGAAGGTGCAGCCAACGCGAACTTGTACGTGTCTATCAGTAAGATAGTCCCTTATCCAATTCAGCAACTTTCCCTTTATTCCATAGGCTTCGAGTTTTTTTATTAAAATGTCATGTTCAGCTGATGCCCAGTCCTTGCTTATTGCTTCATACACGTTATCCAGTGGACGTTTCCAGATGTTTCGATGGGGAGTTGTTACGATTATTTTGTACGAAAATATGTATTTGCTTTTGATGTTAAGTTTCTCTCCGTACTAGGCAAACTTATATTTGAATGGCATCATTTGTAGGATCACGTAGTGATCCTACGTGGAGGACATTAAGTGTTTTGGTCAAAAATTCTACACTCACAGACCAAAACCAGTTTCAGCTTGCTTGCCCACATCATGTGACAACCAAATCATTAGATTCCGTAAGGTTTGAAACAGTGGTATCGTAGTAATTGAAGCAATACTCAAAAGTTAGTGTTATATAGGGCTTTTACAGAATTTTGAAACACAAATACCACTAAGTTTAAATACAGAATAAATAGGCATAACTTTTTTATTACTTTGCATGCTTCAAGGAAAACTAAGCATAAACTCACTGCTCCAACGGATGAAGGGAGCAGCAAGAAACCGGTTGTGTTGTGTAACTGTAGGGGATATGAGAAAAACAGCATTCTCTTTCAAAGTAATGTGTTGCTCACATCCCCATCCCTTACAACACATTACTTCGGTCATTCATAAGCGCCTCGAGTGCTTGACCAAGAATTACTTTTTGATTCCGTGTCTGAACATCGTGGTTCGTTGTACGAACCCTATATAACAGTTATCATACAAGTATAACCTTGTTTAGCATTCTCTTTCCTTATTACTTTTGAGAAAATGCTAATTAGATATCCATTTAAGTAAT
The DNA here is from genome assembly GCA_013407085.1 of Atriophallophorus winterbourni. Classification (NCBI taxonomy): domain Eukaryota; kingdom Metazoa; phylum Platyhelminthes; class Trematoda; order Plagiorchiida; family Microphallidae; genus Atriophallophorus; species Atriophallophorus winterbourni. Next base: position 2,429 of record JACCGJ010001120.1, read on the forward strand.
ATAGTTTTATGTTCTAGCCCCGACTGATCAGCAATTTAGAAATCGAAATGCTAGAACCCATCGGCAGATACGGGGCTATCCTGGTTATTGTAAAAGAGTTGAGATTCGTCACGTTTTCGGTTTTAACTTACGAACTTAAATTAATTATTCGTGTCATTCTGTTGTTTATTTGGCTAATAAACACAGCCGTAATTCGTGATACACGGAAGATTTCGTGCAAATGAAAGGATTAAATGCTTGTCTCAAACACACTTAATTAGTCCAATAAATAAAAGGGCAAGATCGTAGTCACGTAGGATAATCGAATGGATACGATCAAATTTTAAGTAAACGTATTAAAATATTCGTCAGCGCTGCTGATCTTGCTGAACAATGCTCTAAGAATAACTTATTTGCGATCATCCTAATATCGATCGTAACCAAAGAAGTTATCTTTCACTCAGTTTCGAGCTAACAGGAACACAGAGATAGAGACTAATACATAAACAAACCATTTATCTGCCCATGATGTAGGCTAAAATACAGACTCATTGGAACATTGATTTAAGATCAGTATCACGTATTGAAACCCGAAACAAATGTATAATTCAAATCCGAGTAAATTAAATTCATCGGCTGCATTTTATAATCTATAACAGTGGTTCCCAAACGTGTTAATGCCACGCAACCCCAAATAGTTCAATAAATGCTCGCAACCTTTATACAAAGATACAAGAAGAATGATCACTTCACGAACAAAGAATACCCTGAACAGCTGACAATGGGTCAGCAAAGAATGACAAGACAAAAAACAGAAAAGTATCTCACACCCCATGGGATGCTGTCTCGCATCACTGGTTGGCAAACCTTTATCTATACGAATTGATCTTCCACACCAAATTGACTTCACATTGTCTTTGCGATTTCTCTTCTCATTGAACCTAGCATTGCTGCCATACTTTGGTTAGAAATAACGGGAAATGATTAGTGAAGTAAAAGTCTGTAGCGTGCGAGCACTCAAGTTTGAGCAAGTAAAGTTAGATGATCAGCATAAAATTAGTTTTCTATATCGGAGAAGATCTGGGCTTTATTTGCCTACATCGCCATGTTTCTATATCTGACATTGGGGTCATACGGGTCGCTATGTGAATAAAACAGATTAAACATGAGGAGCTTTTGTGGGTGGAATCGATTCATGTTTAGGACTGAGATGATAACAACTCAAAATCTTGATCGATGTGCTCAACACAACAACCAGAAAACTCACATATTTGAACGTAGCGTTGATGATTTGAGTATGAGTCAAATGAGTAGTGGAATTACAAATAACCACGTGAAAAATGGAAGCATATAAAAGGCTGAAAATGTAAGCGGTTTGACAAATCAAACTTTACACACACAATCGTTTTATTCTTCATGAAAAACAACGGGATTTTAAACCATCTGAAATTTGAGTTTCCAGAATTTTATTCTACCAAACACAACAAGAAATCGTAGAAAAAACTATGGACGAGGAATTTTTCGTTGGAAATTTCATTCTGAGTTTCACACACCCCACTGCAACGCGAAACGCCTCCCAGGAGCATTTCATACAAAAATTGAAAATCCCAGAGCTGGCTATGTTTAAATAACGAAGTGCATTAAAACGAAAAATTGACAATAAAGAAGAATACTCCAATAAATCAAGAGGAGATCAGACCAGAGGAAAGAACAAAATATTTGTGGCCGAAAAGAATTAAAGACTGCATCAAATATCAAAGTCGTGATTGGACGGAAGGTATTGGCACATAGAGACATAGAGAAACAGACAGATTAGAGGATGATCTGGTTCTTCGAACTGTGTGACAATTCCTTGTGTGGAAGAATGATGCAGTTTAGAACAATTATTTCGGCCGGCACTTCAACATTGGAACCTGGAAATGAGGATCAAAGGTCAAAATCTCAACGCAAAGTTTCGGCCACTTGAAAATTATTTCAATGGGGGAATAGAGCTGTGAACTGAAAATCTGAACAAGTGTCATTTGCACACCATAAATCTAACTCCGCCTAAGCAGACATCCGTTTGATAAAGCTGAACCGTTGTTTGAATCATTTTATTATATTTTAGCCAACATAAAACGTAATTCAGTACCGGTGGTTTTTGGTTGAGTTCAACCGGTCTCAGAGCGCGTAATCTAGCGATTGATACGTGCCATTTCATCGATGACCAGGACTGATATAATTTTGAACTGACAAGGCAGTGACCGCGACGAGATTGTGAATGTGAGTGTCAACGATTGGCGAAGACTTTTATTTTATGGATAGTTATAAATAAACCCGTCAGCTGCGGTAGAATGAATCTCATCAGTTATGTTGAGTAACAAAACGTGATTGCAGATGCATGATACAGGCGGCTGAATCTAAGATGAGGCACGCTGCAGGATAATTTATTAACACGTATATCAGTTTTGTTATACCTCAAAGAGATTTCGTGTTTACATAAGGAAAGTGTGACGTCATTAGACTAGATCCAAGTGTCGGGATTACCAGAGGTTAAATTGAATGCGTTTATAAACCATCAACATCAAATATTTGAAAGGGTACCTCTAGGGAGATCTGACTTGCATGTGATAATGCTTAACGAGTTGTTGACCAGTAAATGATTACGCTTGAGTGCCTGTAATCGGCCGGTGCAAAGTAACTTACAAATGAATGTGTATAACTGTCGATAGAACATCCCCGTCTTGCAGGAAGGCCTTTTGAACTTACGAATACACTGAAATCTCAGTACTATGCCACCCGTTGGGACCGAGCAAAAGTGGCATAGTAGCGAGAGTGGCATAGTAACGAGGTTTTGTAAAAACGGCTTTATTTTCTCAAGCCAATCATTTATTTGCTCAATCGATCAGTCCAAAGCTCTCAGAAATCGTCGGCTGAGGCAACTTATTTCGTCGGATCTCGTTCATTTCGTTTGTCTAGCCGATCACACGCTTGCATCAGTCTCGTCCAGGTTGAAGACATCACCTGAAGAGAACTGCCTGAGGAAGGGCCGGAGAACTTGCTGCTGCCAATCAATAAGGGATTTGGAATCCACCGCTCCAGCTTCGCCCTGCACTGTCTTGAACGTGACGCCATTGCGCTTCTTGAAGCTGTCTAACCAACCGTCGCTCGCCATAAAGTCTGGGATGTGCATCAGCTCGGCCAGTTTTATTGCCTTCTCCTTGATCAGATCGCCGCTGACAGGCAGATTCAGTCCTCTTGCATGCATCAGCCACATCAGCATTCCCTCCTCAAACTTCGGGTCGTGAGGCTGCGTCAGCTTCACGCGCTCCGATGGAACTCCAGCTTTGATTGCAGCTTCAATTGCATCCTTCTTGCTGGGAATGCCCTTCACGGTGGTTCTCTTAACTTCAACGCTCCATTTCTTTCTAATCTCCCTCGACAACTTGGACTTATTCGGCTCCTTCTTCGCAGCATCGATGATCTCGAACTTCTCCTTCAGCGTAAAGTCGGTTCGCTTGCGTTTCTGAGCTGACATTATGGGCTGAATAGTTTAAAAAATAACGATGTCACTGTTGTGAGTGTCTGTTTGTGCGCGCGCTTTCGTGGGTCTATCTATCGATACTTAAAGCAAGAGTAGGAAAGAGGCTCGTCGTTGTGCGTGAGGTGATTGGCTTGTTGTAGCTGACGTCAGGGAGAAACATCGCGTGTTTGACCTTGAAACCGGCTGACTATATGCGTAAAATGCGCAAAAATGCACTTTTAAATAGTCACAGAATAGTGGCATAGTAACGAGAGTAGGGAGTGGCATAGTAAATTTATTTTGTATTGAATTTTGTCGGGACCGAGCAAAAGTGGCATAGTAGCGAGAGTGGCATAGTAACGAGGTGGCATAGTACCGAGATTTCTGTGTAAGTGTGGTAAACAATCGTTCGCCGATTTCAACACAGCGCCAATGAGTTCCACCCACGCAAAACCGATTGAGTAGATGAAAAAAACTATACAATTAGGCACGCCCGTTCGCAATTCAACGACACGTGTAAAAGCGGTAAAGGCAAATCACGGCTTCATATAAAGGCGATAGTTCTGGATCGTCAAGGACAACAGAAACGACCTAGACCAATCAAATGAGGTACACCGTGAAACGAGTTTACCGGTGCATTGGAGCTAAAATCGAATTTTGTGGATGACAAACAATCACAGCAGTTTGCACAGTTGAGTTGAGCATAATCGTGATAATTCAAACACTGTGAAATGCGCAAAAACGTCATTGCGATTGGTACGCTATTCTTGGATGCTGATTCGAATAGACCTCGTCGTTTGTTAGTCAAATCAACTTGGGTGAAGGTAAACGAGTGCAGTTCGTCAATGAATACAAGATGAATAACAGCACCACTCAAAATAAATGAAACTCATGAGACTGGTGATTTGTTAAAGTACCATTTTAGCGATAAAACAAAAGTCGTGGATCGGGAAGAAGCATAATAAAATAACTGTCTCCGTGAGAGGTTGACGGTATCAAGCTGGTCAACAAAACCCCCGGATGATGGCAATGAGGGCGATAGAACTGAGCTGCCTACACCATGATTGATCTTTGTACACAACGTGAGGTTCAGTTAAACTCGGCGCGATCAGATGGTTTGTCAGAATGTATAAAATCATAAGTTAGGAGTCAGGTAGCAGATGCTCGAGGATCGACGGAACAATGTAATAATCAAGGGGTTTCCGTTAGCGACCTTTGAAGTGTTTGATAGAACTTATTAAAAAATAGGGTAGCGGGGGTAGATTGATGGCGGAACTACTGAGACCTGTCCGGAAAGGATGATAGATTTGAACAACGAATCATAACTAATGAAACGGTGTTTTTTTTCTGAATATAAAACAATATACAGTGATTGTTATTTTGATTCACAGGAGTTTAAACGGGGCGGTGAATTCATTGTTCAAAAGAAATCACGGAGGATAAATCGACTCACTTCATGTGTGTTCGTGTTCTCCACGATACAGCCGAATTTTATTGATTGCTGGAGCGTTGCCTGCGTCAAATGTAATTAAAATAATAAAAACTCAAGCAAGCGTAAAATATAGCTCAAGATACCTTTGTATCCAACGCCGATAATCTTAGTGCATACCTTTATGAGTACACACCACGCTGCAAATACACCGGTTTTTCATTATAAAACGAACCGTTGTAGAGTGATGAATGAAGCTAGAGTTGGATAATTTAAGTATAAACAACGCTAAGAAGACTCGTACACAAAGCGGGTCTGAGCCAACTGATCAAATAAAATCCAATCAGCTGACACACGGCTTACTTCATCCGGCAGCAAACTGTACTCTTAACTGCGTTAACGAGCTTACTCGACTGGAAATTACTACTGTTGACCTAAGCATATTGATGAAATCTTTTGTGATAAATCGGTAAATCTGTCATTGCTAATTCTACATGACCGCTTACTTGGGTTTCAACCAATGGTATTACGCGATTTCGCAGTACACGCGTTTAGTCGAAGATCTCGGAACGCAAGTCGGCAATTGCTGTATATCACGTTGTCAGCTGAAATGACCGTGGTATGAAATCTATGAAACCAAAAGCCTGGATCCAGGCAAAGCGCCTCAAAATCAGAGTATGTGTGGGGAAATAACTGAATGGAGTTAACTCTGGTTGCACCGCTAGTATACAAATAAGGATAAACAATTGACTGGACAGCACAACATATCTCCAGGTGCAGCCGGTGTGCATACGTCAACGAAATCGTGATCACGAATCGATGAATAACAATCCTCCGAGCAGCATCAAATAATTCGTCACAAACTCAGTAAACTTTATGTTACGCGAATTGGTTTCGGGTGATAATCTCTCGTGTTGTCCTGGGTAGCGGAAGGCTCTCGACCTTGATCTTACAAGATAAAAAGTAATATCTTCTAATTAATCGATTTGGAACAGAACCAATGGTGTTAGTTTCTAATGGAGCGCACATGGACTTTGAAGAGACTGATTATGAATTCCTGAGTGAAATATGTATGATCACGCAATGTGCTGGAGCGGAAAATCACCAAGCGTTTGAAATGTCAACCATCGTCAAGATCGGCCGAAGATGAAATCACTGTAACGAGTGTTATTTAAAATCTTTTCAGAATAATTGCTGTACATCATTATAATTATTATAATCCTGTGTGCTGCCACAAATTTTCTTTCCCATTTCCAACGCATCATAAAATACGACGGTATGATGACAGAAGAGATAGTGTCATATGAATCATAGAGCGTATCCGTCAATTTTAAAAAGTCACAGTCTGGTCCTATACAAGTGGTCTCTAAGACGATGAACCGTATGATTCTAGCTCATTTGATTGGCACGGGCCACCGAGTTAAACCTGAGACGTCACAAAGTGTAGGCTGGAACATCCCGCAGACAACTGAGGCAATTGTAATCAACATCTCACGGCCAAACTTGTGTTCCAAAACGATTAGTTTGTAAACTTCGTTGCTTCGACCAACATCCATATCGATCGAAGCATTTTCAGCACTAACAAGCGACCTCGATTTCTGTTTAATGGTTAATATTGATCAGATCCATTTCTACTTTCTTACGCTTGATGTGAAATAACGAAAAGTAAATCCTTCGCTCTAATCGAGTGTTTTGTGAACATGTATGGGACCTTTTTATTTGACAATGGTTGTGTTTCATTGGCACATTACCAATGGTGATGAGTGCGTCAAATTCAGAAGCATTCACATGATTTCCTTGCGTATACGAGAAGTGTGTGTTTAGGAACAAAGAATGATCTATGATAGACTTATTCTGTTGAAAGATGATCCCGAGTCACATAAGCTTGAGGTTTCGAGACACGTGGAACAAGATCGTACTGTCATTGATGTGTGCAAACAACAAGGAGTCCTGATGCGCACGACGGTTCAACCGGATTCGTTGAACAGTGTTATACAACAATAGAATGTAGCATCGCTCTCGTGCTGTTTCAAGGCACGCACAGTTTGATAGTTCAGGTTGTGGTATGTGTGCGACGAGAAAGTGTGCAAATAAATGGCGTAATATTTGATGTCCAAAGTGCGCAAATAAGGGGCATATTGTATATTTGATGTCCGAAGTCATGTGTTGCTCACATCCCCCGAATTGATGTGAGCAACACATCACTTTGGTCATCCATAAGCGCCTTGAGAGCTTGACCACGAATCATTGTGTGATTCTGTGTTTCAACATCGGGGTTCGTTGCATTCGAGTATAACTTTGTATATTTGATGTGTTCATCAAAATGCGCGAACCAGTGAATGCATTGAGAAATGTGGTTAGGTCTTACTCGGAATGATCACCAAAGACAAGATGCTGTGCGGAAATCGTGTGCAAGTGAACTGCATACAAAGGTACACATTGTTTAGGAAAAAACAGCCTACAGGCAAGCACAACATTAATATGTAAACCTTGAGATTGCGAAGCATCAAAACAACAGCAACAATGTTAAATTTCACGTGCTTTAGACAAAATATCGATCAACAAACAAATATTTGATTCAGTGAAAGATGTTCACGCAAAATAACATCATCAGACAGTGGAGTAGGAATATAAATATTTTCGAGTTAAATTAAGACAATGATCGCAATTTCGTAGTCACACTACGGTTGTTTATGATCGCGTATAAATTAATTCTATTTCAAACGCAATTGATTAATTTAAATCACGTGAAGCATATGGTCTATCAACAAGCAAACTGAACTGCGTCCAATGTTGCGGTTGACTTAATTATAATTCCGCATCAATACGATGAAATCGAGCTGTTGTGAAGTAGCATGTCCAGAAAAGTTGCACATGTCTCAGAAACTATCAGGCTGTTCACCGAACTTGATTACATGCACGGTTCAATTAAGTTGTGGACTAATCGCACACAAAAGGACGATATGTCAGCAGCCTTGATTTTCGAAAAAGATTCCTCAGGTCTGATACTTTTAAAGTAGCCATTGTTAGTGGTGTTGACATTCTGGACTGCATGAATGGTTCCCCGAGCTCGGCTGCACTGCTTCTACCTACATGAGAAGGGCCGAGGGCGTGACTGGGGCCTGAAAAACCAGTTTGCTTCGGGCAGATAGAGCCCGTTGGCCTGGGAAGGCATTTCATCTAAGGGAAAAAACCCTGATTTTAAACCTCCACTGCCTTGAGGGATACCGAATCGATGGAAAGTCTTCGGGAGAAAACCCTGAGGAAAAATATGAAACCGAGTTTCGTAATCGGCTATTTGGTGCACACCACCTCTTACTGGCAACTCCCTGCTGCCTTGCAGGTCGCACTTGGTTGTGCAAAGGCTAGAGAAGCTGACTCGAACAAACCCCGAGTGGTGCTAGGGACGCCTCTTTTTACCCAAATTCCCAAGACCCTTCATTGAAGCCGGCTCATCCTGCAGGAGGAGATAGTCGCACAAAAAATAGTTAAGTAAAAGTATGTTGACCGCTCCTCTTTAAATTAGATATTCATTGAGAACAGAGTGCGCTTCGCTTATACTTGGTGGCAACGCCACGTATGAAAATTCGAGGCCAAGCGTCCTCGGATGTAACGAAACGAACCTCAGCCACACAACCATTAACCGAAATCAACTCTGTTGGTTGAAACCATTCTCGTGGATGAAACCTGAACGGTTACCACGCCACGTGCCCCCGCTAGTATTGGCTACGACGTCCGAAGTAGGAAAAGTAAGTGAATTATAGTCCAAAACGATCTCGCATCAGATGGATACGCGTAGACGATAATGATTCGAGATTTCAATGAACCTATTAGCGAACGCAACAGCCGCTTAAAAATAAACTAGTACATACGAAGATCGTTACTGTTGTAACATTCCCGATTTATTACAAGTACGAGTGTTTTGGTTCAGTATAACAGTTGTGATTAGAGCCACACAATGGTTCGCACTTAAAGAACATTGACGGGTGTGCAGAGCGATGATGTATGAATGAAATCACAAGCCTGATCCTGGCGAAGTGCGTCACAGTCATAGACTGCGCATGGGTAAGGATAACGTCAGGTTGCCAAGGCCTAGACAAATATGGGAAAGCAAAATAGCAATAGCAGTGAGACACCAGCGAATTTCCGCATGCCGCTCACCACCGGTGGCAAATCAATTTAACACAATGTTAGCTTGTGAAAATCAGCAGAATTTCTAAGCCGTCTTGAATTTTAATTCCCAGAATTCTATTTAAGCGAACATGAGAAGAAAACGCAGGAAGACGAGGAACTGCTAGGAAGAATTTTTCGATGACAATTTTATTCTGAGGTTCACACAGCCCACTGCAACCCGAAACGCCTCCCACGAGCATTTCATACAGAAAAGTAAGAAAGTGAACATCCCAGAGTTTGCTATATTTAAATACCGAAGTGTATTAAAACGAAAAATTGACAATACAGAAACAAGAATAAACCCATAAATCAAGAGCAGATCAGACCAAGGGAAAGAACAAAGTATTTGTGGCCGAAAAGAATTAAAAACTGCATCAAAAATCAAAGACGTGATTGGGCGGAAGGCATTGGCACACAGACAGTGAGAAACAGACAGATTAGAGGATGATCTGGTTCTTCGAACTGTGTGACAATTCCTTGTGTGGAAGAACGATGCAGTTCAGAACAATTATTTCGGCTGGGACTTCAACATTGGAACCTGGAAATGAGGATGAAACGTCAAAAGCTCCATGCAGAGCTGCAGCTATTCGAAAATCATTTCAATGAGGGAATAGAGCTGTGAACAGTAAATCTGAACAAGTGTCGATTGCACACCATAAATCAAATTCTGCTGAAGCAGACATCCGTTTGATAGAGCTGAACCGTTGTTTATATCATGTTGTTATATTTTATGCAACCTAAAAAGTAATTCAGTATCGGTGGTTTTTAGCTGAGGTTAACCGGTCTCAGAGCGCGTAATCTAGCGATTGATATGTGCCATTTCATCGGTGAACAGGGCTAATATTATTTTGACCTGACAATGCAATGACCGCAGCGTGATTGTGAATGTGAGTGTCAAACGATGAATGAAGCATTTCATTTTATGGACGGTTTCAAATAAACCCGTCAGCTCTGGTAGACTTAATCTTATTAGCTAGGGTGAGTAACAAGAAATGCAGGCAGATGCATGGTACAAAGAGGCTGAATCTAAGATTGGACACACGTAGATCAGTATTTTAATACCTAAAAGATATTTCCTGTTTACATAAGGAAAGTGTTACGTCAGTAGACTAGATCCAAGTGTTGTATGTTTAGTAAATGATTACACTTGAGTATCTGCAATCAGCTGGTGCTACCCGTACAAAGTAACTTACAAATGAATGTGTATAACTATCGATAGAACATCCCTGTCTTGCTGTAAGGCCTTAAGAAATTATGAATAAACTAGAAAACTGCAAAAAACTATACGATTAAACACGCCCGTTCGCAATTCCCCGACACGTGTATTAGAGGTAAAGGCAAATCACGGCTTCATATAAAGGCGCTAGTTCTGGATTGTCAAGGACAACAGAAACGACCTAGACCAGTCAAATGAGCTACACCATGATAAGAGTTTACCGGTGCATTGGAGCTAAAATTGAATTTGATGGATGGCAAACAATCACAGCAGTTCGCATAGTTGAGTTGAGCGTAATCGTGATAATTCAAACAAAGTGAAGTGCGCAAAAAACGTCATTGCAATTGCTGACGTAGTTTACGCTACTCTCGAATGCTGAGCTCGTCGTTTGTTAGTCAAATCGACTTGGGCGAAGCTAAACGAATGCTGTTCATCTCTGTATACAAGAGGAATAACAGCACCGGTCAAAATAAATGAAACTCCTGAGACTGGCGATTTCTTAAAGTAACAATTTAGCGATAAAACAACTGATGGGTGATAAAATAACTGGCTCAGTGAAAGGTATTTTGTAATAATTAACATCATCTGCTAGATAACCGCCTGAATCGGTTGGCGGTATGAAGCTGGCCAACAAAACCCCTGGATGATAACAATTCGGGCGATGGATATCCCGTGATTGCGCATCGTTTATGCTGTTAAGGAAGTCACTTATGACAGATGCTCGTTGGCTGAAGTAAGGCCAGACCTCAACGAGCTCGGCTAATCTACCCACCAAACCTGTGACAGTGAAGCAATCAACTCAGGGAAAACCACAAGGGTGATGTATCTCGAATGCTACTGAAAAAAACAAAATGCACACGTTCATAACACTTGATTGAAATGTAGTGTTTTGCTCGCTGGAAGCCGATTATTGCAACTGCTTTTAGCTTGCTGGCTCACTGCAACATGGAAAGGAATTTCGAATAATTGAACATAGGCAGTGCTTTTTATGTGCCGTGTTTAAATATCGCGTTAAACAGCTCACCGATAACTGTGATTGAGGGATTGAGCTGGCCCTTTGAGTTGAAAACAGGCAAAACTTCCAGTTTCGTGAACGGTTTATTCGGATTCGGGTCGTTGGGAGTGCCTTCGACACGCGCCCACTGGCCGATAATTGCGTTCCATCCAATCACGGCGTTCAGGCAACACGCGTGCTCACGAATCTCCGCATCCTGTAACACGATGCAATCGCGAAGACGTACCCCACCGCGAATCACAGCACGCTCACCGATGCTCACGTTGGGTCCGAGCTAAAAGGCAAACACAATACTCGACAACCTCACCGAGATAATCGCACGGGTAAGCTCGTATGAACTTGAATGGTTTAGATTGTGTAAAAGAAAGAAGTACATGTACTGTTTATATCCACCCACGAGCGTGTGTGGCTCAAACAGCGTATAACGTGGAAGCCAAAATTTCAGGTACAATAATCTTCTGGCTATTCCTTATGAAGCCGATCGGACCCACATATACGACGCTTATTTCACTCTCGTTCGGACGAAGATGTACTTTCTTAAAATTCTAATCTCATATCTGGAGTAGAAAGCGCAATAGTCGCCATTCTGATCACTCGCATTGACTGAGACTACATATATGTCAATAAGGTTGGTGAAATACGCTCTGCTGGTAGGAAATCTTCGTGTAGTCCCGAAGAGCTGGTGTTCGAAAAAGTTGGAAACATTTTCTAGCGCCACAGGAGTGGATCTACTTAGTCCAGTTAAACGGTTCTTACGAAAAGGAAAGGGAAGGCTGCCACCTTAAAAACGCATCGTCGAGACCAGTTAGATAGATGGCTACCATTGACAGTCAACATGGGGAAATTATCCATGATTCCAAGCCACATCCTTCAATTCTCACAAGGCTTTCTGAAAAAAGATTAAAAAGTCGGAGCGAAGACCCGAAAGCAGATAGCAACTACTGCTTGCCTGTTTGCAAACCCATGGTCCCCCACCGGCCTGGGGTAAAGCAAGCAACCTACGAACATATTTCACAGGGAACATATGTACATGATTCGATTCGGACTTGCGTAGGCGAGCGGATGCGTTTTTTATTAGACTGCGTGGGATAATTATTTCAGTCAGTTACTTAACTGCACATTTGGTGTCAACACAGCGGTTACTATCCAGATAGTTGTTATGCCAAATCGGCATACGGAATTTCGGGTGATTTGGAGCGGATGAAATTGAAGTTTTCCCGTCAGCTTGTTGCCTCCTAGCCCCACTGGTCCACCACGTCGATAAACTGTTAGCGACGATGTTGCGAAATCGCTTTTTCGCTAGATGTCATAAACAGAAGCAACTAACGATAATGTGCCTCGTCGACTGTCGCACTCATCGCGGATTCATAGACCGTGGATGTTCAAAGTGCATCACACTATTGAACGGGGACCGCTCGAAACTCTTTAACTTGATCACAGCGTACTAAGTAAAGCAGACCATCCATATACAGATTGAGCGTCTAACGGTACCAGATTTAGGGATACTCTATCGGTTTCCCTTTCCAAAAATCGGCCGGTCGAGCTGGATCGTCATTGGCACTACTTTAAGCAAGCACTCTATGACTCTGCTACGGAATGCTGCAAAGTCACTCGTCAACCGTCACACCTCTGGGTCTCAGCTGAGTCCCTCACGCTACTCGAACGGCGCCGTGCCATACCGAGTGGTTTAGAGTATGAGGACGATCGGAAGTGTCTTAGACTCCTAATCAAAGATAGTCTGAGACGTGACCGTGAGTATTGGTGGAAAGAACGCGCCTCGGAGATGGAAAGAGCGTTAGCCATGAACAACATGAGGAGACTTTACCAATTGATTCGTGTCTGTGGCCCTAAGCCGCAAGGTCTGAGCAAAACCATCCTCCTATTCAAGGAAGGAGGCAAGGCAGTCGTAGCAGAATTGCGCGAGCTGTTCTCAAAGGTTTGGGTGGATGAGAGGGTACCTGCCTCCTGGGGTGAATCGCTAGTAATACCAGTCCATAAAAAGGAGCGCGGAACGAATGCTGCAACTATCGCGGAATTTCGCTTATTCCGGTGGTAGCTAAGATATTGGTCGCCATCCTCCTTCGCAGACTTACCCCGATTCGTGAGGGCACTTCTCGCGAAGAGCAAGCTGGCTTCCGACCAGGGCGCGGATGTGTAGACCAGATCTTCGTTCTGCGACAGTTGCTAGAACACCGTCAGCTGTATCAGCGACCTACCATTGTGGTGTTTCTGGATATCACAGCCGCCTTTGACTCAGTTGACAGATCCGCCCTATGACTATGCTGATGAAATTGCCTTATTGGGCGAAGACCCAACATTTATCCAGCAAGCCATGGATATGATGGCAATGGAGGCATCTAAGTATGGGCTGTTCTTCTCGCCAAGCAAGAGTAAAGTGCTCCTTCAGGACTGGTCTGGTAAACTGCCAAATTTGGCTATAAATGATCTGATTCTCGATCATGTTGAGCAGTTCAAATACCTAGGAAGTCTGGTGGTTGCTGGGGTTCGGATAGAGAAGGAAATCACGTCCAGAATTGCTAAGGCCAGACTGGCATTTGCTAAATTTAAGTGCCTCTGGAAGAGACGTGATTTAAGCTTGAGTTTGAAAGGAAGGATATATTCCACCTCGGTAAGGACAGTATTGCTATACGGGAGTGAATGTTGGACAGTTCGCTCAGATGTCAGGAGGCTTGAGGTTTTCGACCAACGTTGTCTGCGAAGGATTGCTCACGTACGGTGGCAACACCACGTTTGCAACTCTGAGGTCGGGCGCCGCGTCTTAGGAAGCAACGGCACTAGTGTTCAGACAGCCATTAACCGACGTCGTCTCCGCTGGTTGGGGCACGTCCTGCGCATGAAACCCGAACGGTTACCACGCCGAGCGCTTTATGCGTCAGCTGGTACAGACTGGAAAAAAGTGGCTG
>JACCGJ010001121.1:0-24036 GCA_013407085.1 Atriophallophorus winterbourni
TTTATTCTTAATCAATTCTGACAATATTTTTCATTGTTATTATTGTACCGTATCTTGCATTTTTGTTTTAATGTTTTGATACACAACATATACTTTTTCGAACTCGACTCGTGCTTCTGATTTTGCGTGCTTGTGGATTCGGTTGATTGGACTCGATGTTAACATTCTGTTGCGACTAACAATCTCGACATCAATTTCAGCATTCGTTGTAATTTATTTTCGTTCAAGAATATTTCTCGAGCAAAAGAAGGATATTGTAACGGATTTGTATTCTCTGAACATTTCGTGAGTTACAGCTATTTTCTGTAATTTCTGCGTTCTCATTTTGAGTATTTATCCGCTACATATTTGGTGAGCCCGTTTCATCTATATCTATATACATTTTTTTTGCTCTGAACTTCCTGAATTTTACGATGTCATCAAATGATTTACTAGCTGGTCACCCATCGGAAAACGCCATTAGCATGGCGTGCCCGTCGTTCGATATTTCAAATCCTCGAATTTGGTTTGCACAGTTAGAAGCTGTTTTTCGCTGCAGAGGCATCTCACGACAGGAGACAATGTTTTCATACGTCGCCGCCAATCTCCCCACTTTAGTTGCCTCCGAAGTTATTGATTTTATTGACCCCATGCCTAGCGAAGATCCCTATTCGCAACTTAAGGCAGCCGTACTTAAACGCACATCCGTTTCTGATGAAGCGCGTTTACAGAAACTTTTATCTGGCATTGAACTAGGTGATCGTACCCCATCCCAGCTACTACGGTCCATGCGCTCATTAGTCGGGCAGACGAACATGGACGATTCGATTTTACGCCACCTTTGGCTAAATTGTTTACCGGTGAACACTAAGACTATTCTCGACGCGTCTAGCGATTTCCTGATACTCGACACTTTGGCTGAAACTGCCGATAAAATACACGAGTTCATGGCCCCACGATCCGTTAGCGCCGTAACAGAGAGTACTCCTACGATTGATTGTTCACCATTAAACGCAATCACCGACCGTCTATCAGGACTTGAAGCCGCGATTAACTTTGGTCGCCATAGAAGTCCCAGTCGTAGTCCTCGACGTCGACAGAGTCCGCATAACGACAAGCCGTTCTGCTACTTTCACTACCGATTTGGCGATCGTGCAAAAAGGTGTCGACCCGGATGTAAACACCCAAAGGCTTTTCAAACAGCCTACGGGAAACTTCCGCGCCAGCCAGTAATCGCGACAGCTGCTGCTGGCCCCTCCCACAGTCGCCTGCTTTTTGTGTACGATTCATCCACGCGGTTGAAATTTCTCGTCGACACAGGTGCAGAGGTTAGCGTTATTCCCCGATCTCAGGCACAACGCAACCTGACACCCTTCGGCATTAAACTACAGGCGGCCAACAACACAAAGATCGCGACCTATGGTGAGACTTGTTTAACATTAAACCTTGGTTTGCGTAGGCAATTCCCGTTTATCTTTTTGATTGCGGACGTCCAAAAACCGATTATTGGTATTGACTTTCTCAGCAAATTTGGCCTAACGGTCGATGTGCGACAGAGAATGTTACGCGACGATACCACGTCACTTAACGTCCACGGGAATGTAGCCTGCATCAATACGCTTGGATTGCGTGTGTTTGTGTCCGAACACGACACATTTTCGTCACTGTTCTGCAAGTTCCCTTCCCTCACACGCCCTTCGTCCAATAGCGATAAACCTTAGCACAATGTCCTCCACCACATTCTCACAAAAGGTCCCCCGGTTTTCGCACGTGCCCGCCGCCTGGCACCAGAGAGATTAAAAGCGGCTAAAAGCGAATTTCAATTGATGATCAACATAGGCATTGTACGTCCATCTAGCAGCTCGTGGGCTTCTCCCCTGCATATGGTTGCTAAAAAGAACGGTGATTGGAGACCCTGCGGTGATTACCGCGCTCTAAATAATATTACTGTTCCGGACCGTTATCCCATCCCCCATATTCACGATTTCGCGTTGAACCTACGCGGTAAAAGTGTTTTCTCAAAGTTGGATCTTGTTCGAGCATATCATCAAATCCCCGTGGCCCCGGAAGATATTGCAAAAACTGCTGTTATTACTCCATTCGGCTTATTCGAATTCTTACGCATGCCATTCGGTCTACGTAACGCAGCGCAGTCTTTCCAACGCTTCATGGATGAAGTTTTAAGAGGCCTGGATTTTGTTTACGTTTATATCGACGATGTTCTTATAGCAAGCTCATCCACCGACGAACAGTTTCAACATATGCACACCGTTTTACAACGTTTCGTTGACTATGGCATCACGATCAATTTTGAAAAGTGCGTTTTTAATCAGAATTCCGTCGAATTTCTCGGTCACACGATCGACGCCGATGGTATCCAACCCGTCCATGCCAAAGCCCAAGCCATTGCTGACTACCCCCTCCCCCAGTCTATCAAAAGTCTACGCCGTTTTTTGGGTATGGTGAATTACTACTGCCGTTTTATCCCTCAGTGCGCCCAAACCCTACAACCGCTTACAGATCTTTTGAAAGGAAATGCCAAGACACTGGTTCTGAGTACTGAAGCCACGTCTGCGTTCGCTGCTATCAAGGAACGGTTGATTAAGGCTACAACCTTGAAGCATCTCAACACAGATCCCTCGACGCGTCTCTTATTGACTACCGATGCATCGCAGGTCGCTGTTGGCGCCGTTCTGCAACAGATAGTGGATGGTCATATTGAACCACTCGCATTCTTTTCCAAAAAGCTTCAGCCAACTCAGACTCGATACAGCACATTTAGCCGAGAACTCTTAGCTATTTACTTTGCTGTTGAACATTTCCGTCACCACTTAGAGGGTCGAATGTTTACAATATATACCGACCACAAGCCCCTGATTTATTCCCTACGTTCACCGTCCGATCGGCATTCCCCGCGAGAGCTGCGTCACCTTGATTTCATCTCTCAGTTTACCACCGACATCCGTCATATCGATGGTTGTAGCAACGTGGTAGCTGATGCGTTATCCCGTGGTGACATTCATGAACTCTCGAATACGGCTATCGATCTTCCCGAGATAGCCAGAAATCAAGAGACTGATCCGGAATTCGACGCACTGCAGTCTAACAAATCCCTAAAGATCGTCCGTTTGCCATTGCTGAACTGTGAGCAATACATTTACTGTGACATTTCCACCGGTAATCCGAGGCCTTTCGTTCCTCAATCATATCGGCGGAAAGTTTTCGACCACTTACATGGTTTATCTCACCCCGGGATACGTTCTACAGTAAAGCTCATCACAGCACGCTTTATTTGGTCTAATATCCGTACTGACATTCGCCTTTGGGCTAAACATTGTGTTGCTTGCCAAACGAGGAAGATACACCGTCATACAAAGACCTCCCCTGGCAAATTCGATCTCCCGAACTCCCGTTTTCAACACGTTCATGTTGACATAGTTGGTCCCCTACCAATTAGCAACAAGTTCACCTATCTCTTGACTTGCGTTGACCGTTATACCCGCTGGCCCCAAGCGACCCCCATACCCGATATTTCTTCGGAAACTGTTGTCCGTGCTTTTATCGAATCATGGATTTCTATTTTCGGAGTTCCTTCAACTGTTACCACTGATCGAGGTTCACAGTTTACTTCCACATTATTCCGGGACTTGAATCGAATCCTTGGTTGTTCCCATCTCCGTACCACTGCCTATCATCCCGCTGCCAATGGTATGGTAGAACGTTTTCACCGCCAGTTAAAGGCTGCAATTACTGCCTCTTCTACTACACAATGGTCTGAACGATTACCTATCATTCTTCTCGGCATTCGTAATACAATCAAAGAAGATGTAGGTTGTTGTCCCACTGAGCTTGTTTTTGGCTCGACTATTAGACTTCCCGGTGAAATGTTTATCGATGCTCGCACTACCGGTGAAATTGACCCAGTATCCTATGTTAACCGGTTAAAACAACATTTCCGATCCCTTCGACCTATACCCACACGCCCGAACACTCGACCTGATCAGATACACCCTGATCTACACACATGCACCCATGTTTTCGTTCGCGTGGATAACGTCAAGAAACCTTTGCAAGCACCTTATACCGGTCCGTACAAAGTCCTGCAACGCAAACCGAAGTATTATATTCTCGAGTACAACGGAAAGAGTGATTCGATCAGTATTGACCGTCTGAAGCCTGCATACATCGAACAATCGTTACACAGTGTGCCTCCATCCTCTACACCCCCTACTCAGCCTATGACTGACGATATGTCAAACCCATCCTGCACCCCTCCCACCCAACCAATGACTGATACATCATCCACCCCATCACAACCACCCACACGCGTTCCCGATACCAAGCGCATCAAACGAACCCGTTTCGGTTGCAATATTGTACACCTTATTGATGGGACTTACAAACATTGACAGTATCGAGCGTTTCTCCTTCCTGATCCACGCTCTAGGGGGGGAGCTCTGTAGCACTTGTATATTATTTATTCTTAATCAATTCTGACAATATTTTTCATTGTTATTATTGTACCGTATCTTGCATTTTGTTTTAATGTTTGGATACACAACATACACTTTTTCGAACTCGACTCGTGCTTCTGATTTTGCGTGCTTGTGGATTCGGTTGATTGGACTCGATGTTAACATTCTGTTGCGACTAACAATCTCGACATCAATTTCAGCATTCGTTGGAATTTATTTTCCTTCTCTTTTCTTTTCTCGAGCAAAAGAAGGATATTGTAACGGATTTGTATTCTCTGAACATTTCGTGAGTTACAGCTATTTTCTGTAATTTCTGCGTTCTTATTTTGAGTAATCACATCCTGCTCAGGCTTGACTGGCTTCCTTTTTCATTCGAGCTAAACAGATCGTCGTGCGCACCTGATAGCAAGATCATAGGTGATGCACGCACCGGTACGATCGTTGTTGATGCAGTAGCGATCGGCTTCGCATCAGGCTGAAGGGGAGCGGATAACCCTACAGCTAAGTTAATCCCAGTCGGAGCTACAGTGAACTGCCTCCTATCAAAAAGAGGGTTATCAGGCTTCACTTGGAGTTTTTCTAAAGTGGCGTTAGTTATGTGTTCCGCCTTAGACAAAAACACATCGCGATCCGCCTGGAATTTGAACTCGACTAGGATCGGTCGAGGCCGGTTGTCCATCTTCCATCTACCCACACGGTGAACTCGCACCGTGAGAGTGGAAGGCTTCATCCCAACCATGCGAAAGAGATCTTGGATACACCTGCGGTCCAAATCTCTACGAGATTTGGATTCCTTGATGAAGGGCTCGGTACGATTGAAAATTAGAACATTACGAGTTCTATTTTTACGAGCCGAAGATGGGCCATGTAATGATTCAATTTTTTTCCGAAGACTGTTCAGCTCCAGAATAATTTGATCTATGGCATTGGAACCGACAACATTAGTATGTTGCTTTCCATTTTTACCGGAATTAATAGTCTTAGCCTGCCTTCTTGGGGTGCCTGCTGAATTGGACACCATTCGTGAAGGTAGTTTAAGACTAGTAGGTGATTGTTTCACCAGAGTGACGTTAGCGTCGGTTAGCGGTGGTTTAGAGCCCTTGGACACCCGTTTTTTTAGAAGGCTTAGGTTTATTTTTTGCCTTGACAGTGGTAGATGGCACAGGAGGGCGGGATAACTGGCTCGAATGATTGGCCTTGTTACCCGCCGAAGCCCGCCCAGGGACTAAATGTGACCGCGCGACTGATGCATAAGTTCGGTCGGACACGGATTCAGACACACTAGCTAGCGTCAAACTAGATCGCCGTTGGTGGTACACAAATGCGGCTTCAGTGGCAGCCTTGTGACAATCACTGCAATACCACGGAAGCCAGCGGAATTTCGCATAAAGCCCATAGTGGGATTTATGTATAGCTGAGCAGCCAGGGTGAGCCCAACGCTTGCAAGCATTGCACTCAATACCTCTGGCTACTTGTTTGCCACATTTCGCGCTAATACAAACAGTTTTATTCATAGTTGAAAATAGCTAAAACACGGTGATGCAAGATTAAAACAGAATACTGAGTTTATTACGGAAGTAATTAATCAGCAAGAGGTGCAAGAATGAATTGTGTGTTTAAACTTTCGAGAATAAGTAAAATAGAGTTTCTATTTTACAGTACAACTGTGATACGGTGAAAATTCGTGAAAGTTTGTAACTGAGCGTGGCAAATGCAACAAAGTTGAACGTACCGCCAAAGTTCAAGTTCAAGTGCATTTCAAAGACCAGGTAAATACAATTTCATTATTCAATTAGGGGCAAAATGCAGGAAATAGTGAGCTCCATACGGCATCAAGTCTATTCTTGAAACACATTACAGAGTTAGAGTTCACGACATCTTCTGGTAGGCAGTTCCAGTAGCTTACTACTCTTTCACTGAAGAAGTGCTTACGAGCATTAATAGTTCAATAGTTCAATAGTTTATTACGGTATAAAAAGCGGGGAGCTTGTACAAAACCGCAGGGTGGATTGTGCGGTGGATCGAAAAGAAAAGAATAGTAAAATGTTCGAGTTTCCAAGGCCTTATAGCGGGCCACATTCGCGTTAGCCTGCACCATCAGTGGATTTTTGTGGCCTTTGGACAGGTAGGGCGTCAACCCGGGACACCGCTACCCACCACATCCTCCGGAACCGGGTCAGCTGAGACTGCGTGCGCTTGGACTTCCGATACTGGGATCTGGAAGAGCAATGAAACTGGAGAAGTGTTAGAGGGGTAGTGACGAAAATGCAAATGGCACAGAAAGAGAACTTACCGTTGCCACGAGGGGGTATAAGTGTCTTGGGAGTGTGAGATTTCATGGAGGTGGGAATCGAGGAGACCTTTGAAAGAACCGAAAGAAGCGGATTCAAAAAGCTTGCATGGAAGAGCATTCCATGGACTGCAGACTCGCACCGAGAAAAACCTGCGGCGACATTCAAGTCGACTTTGCTGATGTAGCAATTTAAGTCCATGTCCTCGGAGATTTTTGCTGATGGATGGGACGAGTAGGGAGCTGCATGGATGGGAGGGGTCGCTCAGTATCCGGTATGTAAGTATCATGTCTCCACGGAGAAGACGGTACGTAACGGAGTATGTGTTTAAACGGCGTAATCTCTCCTCGTATGGCAAGTGGCGCATACCGCGGACGAGCTTTGTCGCACGCCGTTGGGCGTTTCCGAGGAGTGACATGTCCTTGCATAGCCACGGCCGCCAAGCCTGCACTGCGTATTCCAAGTGTGGCCGGATGTAAATGTTCAACAGAGTCGGGAAGAGAAACCGGTCGAACTTGCCGAGGGCGCGGCGAAGTAGGCCGGTGTTGCGGTTGGCTGCAGCTGCTGCGCGTTCGCATTGTTCTGTGCAACCAAGGTCTTGCTGAATGATAAGTCCAAGATCCTTTTCTTGCCGAACGCGTTGAAGTGTTGTTTGCCCCAAACGGTAAGTAAAACAAGCTGAGTGACGGATGGGGAGAACGCTGCACTTGAATGCGTTGAATGGAAGATAGTTTCGTGAGGACCAACAATGTAGGCGATCTAAGTCGTCTTGTAAGACACGGGAATCATCAGACGATTTAAGAGAGCGCCAAAGTTTGACATCATCAGCAAAGAGGAGGAACGGGGATTCAATGTCTTGTCCGATATCGTTGATGAAGATAATGAAGAGTCTTGGACCAAGAACCGAACCTTGCGGCAAGCCACACTTGATTGGAAAGGGGGCTGAGTAGCAGTCGCGCACACGAACACAGAGAGAGCGATCGCATAGGAAGTATTTCATCCATGAAACCAGGGATGATCCAACACCGTAGGAAGCGAGTTTAAGGAGAAGGATGTCGTCATGCACACGGTCGAATGCCTTGGAGAAATCCAAAAATATAGCATCGACACCAGTGCCTTCGTCGACGGATTTCGTCCATTCATCTCGTGCGAGAAGCAAATTAGAGGTGCACGAACGTTTGGCCCGAAAACCGTGTTGTTGTTTGATTAAAATGCGATTCGTTTCGAAATGTGAGACAATGCGGTCAGAGACAATGCTCTCCATGACTTTATAAATCACTTATAACAGCACGATGGGGCGATAATTTGCAGGATCGGACCGGCTGCCGCCTTTAAATATTGGGCTTACAACACCTTCCTTCCAGGCTTGTGGAATGGTAGCCGAGTCCAAACAACGTTGAAAGTAAGTCGCCAGTAAAGGAGATATATGTGCTGCGGCTACTTTCAGAATTTTGGGATGGATGCCGTCAAGTCCTGACGAGGAGTACTGTCGCAGACACAGAATCTTCCGATGAACTGCCTCAGGGGTGAACTTTATTTCCGGCATCTCTTGCACGTCGCGCGAGGGAAAAGAAAAGTGGGTAAGTTTCGCGGGATATGTAGGGTTAAAAATATGGGCGTATTGTTGCGACAGCACAGTTGCAGCTTCCAAGGCGGTCGATGTGAGGCCGTGTGCGCTGACTAGGGATGGAATTCCTAGTTTGACCACGCGTCTTTGGTTCACAAGGTGGAACAAGCTTTTTGGGTTCTCCATAAACTTGTTGGATATATGCAATTCATATTGGGTCTTGTCTTGGCGGCTGAGGTATGTACAATAGTTTCGCAATGACCTGTAGTTTTCCCAGTCATTTTTGTTTTTTCCTGTCCGATAACATCGCCATGCCAGGTTTCGCTGTGCTATGGCTTTCTTCGTTCGGCTGCGAAGAAATGAGCCCGGTTTCTTATGATGAAAAGGCTTCTCGTGGCTGGCAGCGCGCAGCAAAGCGTGCCAGTGAGTGAGAAACGTGGTCCAAGCAACATCGATCTTGTCAGACATTAAGAAATCCCATGAATTGGCAGCAACAAGTTCGTGGAACAATCCCATGTCGGTAATCCAACGAGTTTGTGGGCGGGTTTCATTAAAGTAGTCCATGAATGTAACGAAAGTGAATGTCAAAACAACATGGTCACTATGGCCGAGAGGAGGGGTAAAGGAAAGATTCTCAATCATTAACTCTTCATTTGTGATTATAAAGTCTAGAATGGATGGTGCATTCATGTCCCGAAACCGAGTTGCTTCACGAACGTGGTTGTACAATGGATAGTCTGCTAGTAAGTCAGACAGTTCAGCAGCAAACGGTTGAGAAACAAAGTCTCCACAAAATCTAGGACAATTGAAGTCTCCCATTATTAGGATGTGGGAAAATCGTTTGTTTAGAGCGTGCCGAAGTGAAGAGATAAGGAAGGAATCAAGCTGTGCATGGCTACTGGGTGGTCTATAAACAACCGCAATCAGGAAAAGACTGTCTTGTTTGAGTGATATTTGGCACCATAGAACATTAGAGTCACATAACGCAGGGTCGCTTAATGGTTCGCAACGAAGTGATTCATGATAATAGAGCAGGACACCACCTCCCCTTGTTGCACGATCCCGTCGAAGTAAAGACATATTGGGGAGGGTGAGTTCCGCATTAAGAACTGCGCTCGATAACCAAGTCTCAGTGAAGGCTATTAGGTCACATGCACAAAGGGAGTGGCGGTAACGGAGCTCCGGGAGTTTGCTCATAAAACCAGCAGCATTTGTGTAACAGCATGAGAGGCTGCGCGATTGCAGTGTGTACAGTGTGCGATTTGAAGGTGCACTTATTCCACCGGCCCCAATGAAGCCGACTCTTGGGAGTTTTTCGAAACAGTCATGTGTACTTCGCTAGCAGATTGATTTCCCTTCGACGCGACTGGTGATTGTAGACGAAGCTGTGGTTTGGACGTCAGGAAAATGCGGATAATAATACTATATTCTTGGTAAGCCAAGGCATGCAAAACATGATCAGGTTATCAATGTGTACAAAATAAATAAATTGTAAAAATGACCTTATCTAGCGGAATTTTTGAATATTTTTCCGTTTAATAAAGGATGGTAAATTTACAATGGTAAGAAAATTAATTTTTTCGCGCAATGTCACACAGTAATAAAGATTCATCTAGATTTCATCAAATTAAGCAAATGGAGAGGATCCGATTGATTCTGGAGCAGAGATTGAAAAAAAGAAAATAAAAGAAAAAATTTATAAAAGAAATGGTGCCCATGAAGATTTAATTGTCACAGTAAAAATAAATTTTTGAAATAAAGAAAGTTCTTTTATAAATATGTAAATTGACTGCTTCGGGATGTTCGTGGATGTGATTGAAGAAACGTATATAAAAAAACCGAAGTTGAATTGAAAAAAAAGAAAATGGAGGGGATGAGGAGAGATTGTGGTTTAAATTGCATGAGGTTTGGGCCGGTTGTATGATCCAGAAAGTCGAAGAATTGTCGGAAATAGGGAAACCAAAACTGTTCGCCAGTAGGGCTTTCGGTTCATATAGAAGAATCAGTCGTATGCGGAGGGAGCAAGGGCCAGTATCGGAGTTGGTTTGGGAGTCGGAGACACTGGAACACAAATAAAGATATTCTCTTCACCATCATGGTGAGAGGTTATCAAAGAGAAATAGTAAATCAATTATAAACGATAAAAAGATCCAAAAAACAGTATTTTTTGCATTTTTGGCGTTTTTTTCTTCTTTTTTTGTTTTTTCTAGCAAATTTATTATGGTGAACCATTTTTTCATACATAAATGGGTTAAATATAAGCAGATCACGGTTAAGGATATGGTGATATGGTAAAAATGATTATAATACGCACGGTTACGATGAACATGGGTAGCAATGTGACGAGACATGCCTAGACCTTAGGTAACCTGACATTACAGCAGCGTTATAAATAGATAATCATAAAAATTAATGTTTTAGATGTTACAATTTTTTATTTATTGAAGGATGACTATGTTCAAACCAAAAGGTGGGTGAAATAAGCTTATTGAAGTGAAAGCACAAGCCTCATCCAGGCAAAGTGCCGCACAGTCATAGACTGCATGTGGGCTGAGATACTGTCAGGTTGCCCAGGCCTAGACAGATACAATAGAGATACAATAAGTATAGATATATATACTACGAGTCCCAGGTTTTGATGCAACATACATAGACCTTAGGTAACCTGACAATTAATAATACAATGTATTTTATACATTGTGAACTGTTCTATGTGTGTGCTAATGTACAAAATCTTTACAATTGTTTCAATAACCAGGAATACCGTGACAAAATATATTGTCTATAGAAGTGTTTATTTTGAGAATTTCGCATAGCGATGGAGCAGTAAGAGATTCTACGAGTGCTTTAAATTTACCTGTAGAAGTGCACATACGAAAATGGAGTGGAAGAGAATTCCAAAGATGTGCATACCTAATTAAAAAGAAGTTTTGTCGAACTTTAGTGCGAGTAAGGGGAATATGTAATAGCCTCATTCGGTTACGTCGTACATAACGATTACAATCTTGGAAGCGCATTGTGGACCTAATCTTAACTTGGTGCTCTGTGATGATTCGGAAGAAAAGAAAAAGATTAAGGCGAATTCTACGTAACCATAGCGGGACAATGTCTAGTAGACTGCATCGTACTTTATAAGATGAAGGATTAGAGTAGCCTAACATGATTTTGCTAATTCTACGTTGAAGGCTTTCTAAGAGTATACAGTCACGCCTAGCAATGTGAGAGTAGGCTATATTACAGTAGTCAAGAAGCGGTAATACTTTCATTTTATATAGACTCAGTCTACTTTCACGAAGGAGGAATTTTTGATTGATCAAACCAAAATTCTGTCTAGCTCTTGCTATGAGAAATCTTACTTGTTCGTTGAAGTTAAGAGATGAAGAATACCTAAATCCTAAGTCTTTGATTTCGTTAGAAGGTGCGAGTGGTGTATTGTTGAGAATGATACTAGGAGGGGGTATTGAGCAGCGTATACCCATGAATTGCGTCTTCAGAGCTGAGAATTCTAACCCCCATTGGGAGCCCCAACTTGAAAGGGTTGAAAGATCATTGTTGAGGGAGTCTATAGCCTGTGATATCTCTATAGCTGGAAAAGCTAAGACAAGTTTAATAACATCCGCAAAGATAAAGAGCTTTGAGTTTTTTTACAAAATCTTGCACATCATTAATATATATAAGGAAAAGGAGAGGACCTACCACGCTACCCTGAATGACTCCCCTTGGTATAGGTTGTGTTTCAGAGGATATGCCATTAACGGAAACGGAGAAGGTACGATCAGAAAAATATGAGAAGAACCAATTAAATAGGGGTCCGGAAATACCAAGTGATGATAATTTTCGAAGAAGAAGAGAATGAGGAACCTTATCAAATGCTTTGGTAATGTCTAAGAAAACTGTCAATACAGCTAATCCATGATCTATCTATGGAGGTGGTTATATAGTCCGAAAATTCTAACTGACAGTTAATGCAGGACTTCTGATTCAAAAAGCCATGTTGCAATGGAGAGAAAGCGTTTGGGCCCAAGTAAGCTATTAGTGCGTTCTTGATCAACTTTTCGAATAGCCTAGAGAGAAAAGGTGTGTGATTAATTGGGCGATAATTAGTGATGATGTGCGAATTCCCTGCTTTAAACCGAGGTATAATGACAGAATGTTTCCATTCGAGGGGGAATATACCAGATTTAACAGAAAGATTAAACAGGTTTAATAAAATTAAAGGTATATCATCCTTATTTAGTTGCAAGATTGCTGGAACAAAGCCTACAGTATCAGGCTTGTAAGAAGCTTTGCTTCGCCGACACATTGCGCTAACTTCTTGTAAACTAAAGGAGATGGAATCAATACACATTGAATTATTATTTTGATTTGGGAGTACAGGGTATACGCTGGTATTTGACCTGGAATAGGGTATATGGTGGTATTGAATGATTGGCTAAAATAGTTTAAAAATAGCATACATATTTCTGAAGAATCTGATGTGGATGATTCCATATCATCATGGGGGAACACAATTGTAGAAATTTCATGTTTACTTAGATTATATCGAGATCTCGTTAGATTATTTGAAGACTTGGTCTTCGAAGCGCTGTAGGATATGTGTATGAAAGTTAAACAAATCGTTACTTGAATGTTTGCGTTTATTTGCTTTTTCGGAGTAGCAAAATTAATAACAATTTTGAGATTGAGAGAGAAAATTTCAACGGGAAATATATGTTTGGGTAATTCGTAATTCCATTTATGTCTGTGTAAGGAGGAATCACCGAGGTATTTAAGTTAACTTGGGTTAACACAAAATCTTATAGGGCTCGTAAACTCAACGGATGATTAATGTCCAGGCCTGGAGAGGATTGTGTCTCTTCGGATCTAAACACTTCTAACCGGCTCTAAATCTAAATCAAGTTCAATGTTTTGAGCATCAATGGAGGGATCATTGTCTTTAAGAAAGTACACGGAAGTATATTATTTAATTGGGGCTTCAGCTTTCAGATCATCATCATCAATGGCTACCTTTCAATAATCAATTAGACTTGAGACCTATGGCTAGGTATTTGTGCAGTGACGAATGAATGCGAATAAGCGTCTTAGCTCGCAAGTAGTCTCATTAACCAACCACTGACCGCAGAGGTTCCCAGCTCGACAATATTGTCATTTTTTTGCGGGGCCTTCAAATCGGCCGTGCATACAATTAATTTCTCCAAGGGTAAAATGCATCAAATATTTTCGGATCAACTGAGGTCGAATTTGGACGTGCACTTTAGAACGAAGTACGAGATATCGGGACTTGCAGTGAAACGTTTGACCCAAAAACTTTTGCTAGTAAACTGGATCGTATGTCAATCAATTAAGACGGATAAGAAAAATCGTTCAGTCGACAAATTATAACTCGATGTCGGGACATGTTTATGATTATTTAAATTTGTGGTGGAATTATTGTAACAGCTGAAAATTCGTGTGTACGAATAAAGTCAATTACTTCTTCTTCTTCTATTGACAGCAGACGTTTCGACGATACCGCCGAAGTTTTCGAAGATGTTATTCGAATTAAGAGGACCTTTCGCAATATATAAAAAGATCACTACAGAATAACATGGAACTCATTCAAACCGCAGATTGTCATATGCGTGTGAATAACGTTTTGATAGCATAGAGCGGTAATTAACTGATAACGCAACTTAGCTTTGATTCAGTTTATTTCTGTTTTTTCCTTCTTTATTGAGAGCACATGTTTGCCTCTCTTTGAACCGAATCGCATTCTGTTCACTAACGTAGTCCGAATATGGAATTTCTTGCTATTCATCATTTAACGGCGAATCACGAATCGAAAAACTATGTGCATATTTCAAATGCATATTTCAAATGATATTATGTGCTTGCAGCAATAAATCTTCCCAGAATGACATCAAAAATTTACTATCCTTGCAAGGAAAGCGCACATCACATCGAATCTGTGATCTTCCCGCTTCTGAAGCTTTATCGGCGTGCGGTTTGAAACTTGACAAGTTTCTTTGTTCTCACTATGCTATATCGTATGTTATACCGTGATTTCGAAAACACTTGGCTAGGTTTTCGCTGAGTGATTCTCAGCATAACGGGCTACATCTTGCCAAATCGAATAATGCAATTTCGTCGGAAAGCTATCGCTCGACATAACGGGATCAGTATCTCCATAATCTGACAAGCTTCATATTTCCGTCAACCAGATCTAGTGAGTATCTTCAAAAAGTGTAAGCTGAATAAACTCGCCTGTTCTGTTTATCAACCTGCTGCATTAAAATATAACATCTTTAGGGATTTGAATGTTCAGCAGCACGTCCGAGTAAATTATATGGTCTTTCACTGCATAACTAGTCTCCATTTCAAAGTTTAAAATCCATGATATGGAGAAAAGCTATCCTTGATCGATTTTTTTGTGAAGTTGTCAAGTAGCATCTTTCCTTCTAATACTCTCATATAGAGCAAGGTGTGAAAATACGGTTTATTTTTTTCCATATAGTCTTGATCGTCTGTTCAAGACAGGCTTCATATTTTTGTCAGATTTGGAGACAGTGTAGTGGCCATTGAGCGCCAGTTTGAACTTTCGCTTTAGCCTTAGTCCAAATGCAAAGACTACCGATGCAAGTACCACGATCAAAGAGCTATAGCAACATGTTTTGTAATAGCTTTTGTTTTTCATCCATGTGACTCGCTGTCGATTCTCCAATAGGCATTCAAAAGTAAAACTAATTTTGACCTGTGCACGATAAAATAGCGTTTTGGTACTGATTAGCTATTCTTTTGGCTTACAAGTTGTTTAATAACAGTTCAGTTTTGTTTAGTCAGGTTAACCCAGAAATATTTGTGGCTGAATTCCTCATCGAGCCTCCAGATTGCTTTCGGTGGTATGCCGCCTACGAGCGTCCACGAATTTTGACATCTTTCACATATTTCTTAGGTCTGAGACACTACATTTTATCGTGTAAAAATACTGACTTGTGGAACGACAAGATTATATCATGGTTTTCGATAGAGAGCATGGATTGCAAACGAAAATGGTATTCTCAGCAACAGCTAGTGACAGAATCACAATGATAGTCTCACTTGTATTCAACCCAGGTCAATAAATCTAACTGCATGGAACTACCGCCATATGCGCTTCTTGAACCTTTTTAAAAGTCTAATTAACTCTTGGCTGCAAAATTTGACATTACCTAAGGTTCAAAGTAATGCCTACTAGAGGAACCAGCAGTTACCAGCAACTCTTGGTTTTGCACCAGTACAAGCCAGTTCTTAGCACCGAGGACATAAAAATTTTCAGTGGAACTAAAAATGTGCACTTTAGTAGTGAAAGTTAGTCGCCGATAAATATTAGGAAGAGAAAATGACTGAATATTATTCCTTCAAATCATCATGCAGAATGTAGCTAACCCGAATTCTGATGATTCTCTTGGTGATAGACGTTTCTGTCCATGGAATTAGTACATACCATATTCCATTCAACTCTAAATCTAATCCACAATGGGGTTTGTCCATGAAAATTCTATGAAGATTGCCTTTAATTACTTTCTTAAATTGAGTATTTTCGTCGTAATGTTGTATAAATAGGCAGGTTATTCACTCGCTATCTGAACGCTACAAGTCCGTATGGAATTGCGATCAATAATGTATGTCAACAGAGATGTCGCACATTGTTTCACGTCAATGTTTTTAAATGCGCAACATCCGTCGGGCTAAGACGTTCATAATTACCAAGCGTTATTTTGACACCAAGTTTCAAGATTCAAACAAATATTGTGGCAAAAATGCAGCTTCACAATCACTATTGTATAGTAATTATTCGTTTATGAAAAAATTAACACACAATCATGTAATGTCACGTATATTCTACTTGAATCGTTATGCAGGTCCCAATTCCGATGAAAGGTTGAACGCTGTAGGCGGCAAATTGGTTTCGCAAAGTGCATTCAATGGATACAAATACGTACATGATAAAAATCTAGGCGGGTGCCAATACGGTAATGAAGAATTTGTAGTGTCACTAAGTTTATGCCTGTATGTCGTGACTGACGTTATTATATTAGAAGTTTTAACGCTTGTTGTGGAGTATGAAATATTTGGTATTTAAGCATCATATCAATTGGAGGTCTTCATTAAAGAGGTTTTGCAATCTTATCTTTTGCTTTAGTTGCTCGTACGTTACGTTCTGAGTTTTGATCGCACTCTGGTATATTCTATCGAACAATAATATATTTTTTGTTAGCAAAGATTTCAATCTTGTGATGCTTGCTCCATGGTTTGAATTACGTAGGTTTTCAATACTGTGGATAAGGTTAAATACAAGATTATTTTAACCATCATTGTGGCTTCTTTTAACTTATCCGGATTTACTATGGATCAATGGATCAACACCATCAGGTCCCTCAGCTTTTCGAAGCAAACATTCCTTACTTCATCACCTACGCACCTCTGTGAAAGAAAACATTTTTAATGTGAAAGCACCAGCATGTTAGCTTTTAAACTGCTAGGCTGTTATTTTCTCTAATAAAAACGAACAACTGTTCAAGTGGCCTCAAAATTTGATAGGACGAACCTATTAAAACGTTTTGAATCCTTTGTACATATTTCACATCAATGATTTAGACAGACTTGAAATGTTCGAGAAAAGTCAATGCATTTTCTTAGTCTCAGACTATTGGAAGTTTGTAATTCTGATGAAGATTTCTATTCCAATCTCGTGTGTTGCCTTTCGATTTTGCATAAATATGTTATGGTATGGTATGAAAGCTCTAGCCTTTTCCCGGCAAGGTGTCACACAGAGACTGCCCGTGGACTAAAATACTGTCAGGTTGTCAGGCTTAGACAGATATGAGGGGGAAATAGATAAAGGAATGCTAGTGAGACTCCAGTGTGTTTCAGCATGCGACGCACCAACGTTGGTCTATCAATTTAGCACGATGTCATCCGCATACCACAGAAGTGCATATATATAATACCGCTTTGGGCAATGTCTCTGTACACTCCTCTGATTACTATTCACAAATAAATGAACGATTAATATTCGCATTCTACTAATTCAATTTTGTCTTTAAACAAGAAACATCCACAGCCCACCACTCTGTGATGGTGAGAAGTAACCTTTTCTGATTTTTTATAGCAACGATTATATAAGTATTTGTGTACCATGAATGAAAAAAACTTTAAGCAATTCAGTGCAGTTCTATGCAGCAGTACACTGGAAAATTTTCAACGATCTAATTGCTCATCGGTGACATAACAACCATTTTTACTGAACTGAACTTGAACTACTGAACTCATTCCCCTGTCTTGCAGTATGCAGATGATGTCAAAATATGGCGAACGATTTACAGCCGTACTGACATGGATCTACTGCAAGCGGACCTCAACACACTCCACTTATGGTCAGTCACGAATAATCTCCCCTTTAACGTATCGAAATGCCGTGTCCTTTCTACTCGCGCTGGCAGTACTCCACACTATCATCTTGGTAGTCAGTCGCTCCAGGTTAGCAACGCTGAACGTGACTTGGGAATCATTGTTGAGTCTAGGTTATCCGTCTCAGCCACCTGTAGAAAAATGGCCTACACTGCCAATAGTATGTTGGGTCTCCTGCGCAGAGCATTCAATCACTTTGAGCCACGATGTTTTCCTATTCTTTTGAAAGCGTTTCTTCTGCCACATTTGGAATATGCTATCCAGGCCTGGAGCCCATGGTTGATCAAAGACCAAAAGTTGTTGGAGGCACCTCAACGGCGTGCGACGAAACTTGTCAGAGGATTGTTCTTCATTCCATATCCCCAACGATTGGAAATATTGAAAATGTTTTCTGTGCAGTATCGCCGGACCCGTGGTGATCTTATCTATCTCTATCAAATCATGTCCTCACCCACCCACCCGTGCTTTTCCGTATTCTCTCCAATACCGAGACAATGCATTTGCGCGGTCACTCCCACAGACTTTGCTTGAAACAGTCCCGTATCAACTGCCGAAAGTACTTTTTCTCTGTGCGTGTTTGTGCTCTTTGGAACAAATTACCAGAGGATGTGGTATCGGCTCCTTCCTTAACCGTGTTTAAACACAGAATCGACTCCTTCCTCCAAGAACTCCATTACAAAATCCCTTGATGCCTAGCACGTACTCCATTTAACTTTCTGTTTCACTTGTTTACAGGTCTAACGCAACCACGATGCCTCCGTTTCCCCT
This sequence comes from Atriophallophorus winterbourni, assembly GCA_013407085.1. Taxonomy (NCBI): domain Eukaryota; kingdom Metazoa; phylum Platyhelminthes; class Trematoda; order Plagiorchiida; family Microphallidae; genus Atriophallophorus; species Atriophallophorus winterbourni. The sequence continues at coordinate 18,510 of JACCGJ010001121.1, forward strand.
GCTACCGCCTCGCAAATTCGGGAAGACGCAATTTCCAAGCGAGTGTGGCCCGCTATATGGCCTTCCCGCCCCCGTACTAGATGATACTCCCTGTTTTATTTTCACCGCACTGTATATAACACCCTGTGGTTTTTTCAAGCTATGCTTTTACGCCACAAAACTATTGCTCTATTATCCTCTTATGACACTCGCTTCATATTTTTCACTTTAGCTTGCTTTATTAAACACCATACCATCCTGCGGTTATTTTAAGCTTGTACGCTTTTTTACTGCAATAAACCGTTGTTCCATTGTACCATTTTGTACTTGAAAAACTCATTCCAGTCCAATTCATCCTTTCGTCATACTAACACACTCTACATTTATTAAAAAATCGGCAGAGGAGAATGTCATGATTGCGTTTTGTTCATTATTCATATCTTAATCCTATACTCTCTTTTACAGCTATACTACTTCAATCGAGAGTTGAATAAAGCCTAACTTGCAGGCAATTAGTCTTTTCTAACTCTGTGTTTGCTTGATTCAATCATAACACCATCACCAGTGAACTGAATGCGAAAACACACTGGTGTCTCACTGCCGATTTCTATTACAGTTTTCCTTTCCCATATCTGTCTAGGCCTGGGTAACCGGACAGTATTTTAACCCATGTGCAGTCTGTGACTGCGCGGCACTTTGCCTGAACCTAGGCTTGTAATTTCATACATGCACAGTCAACCCAGACTGCAAACGACGTCGAAGAAGTAGGTTACACTATCGGAAAGGCGCAAAATTTGACGTTCTATCCGTTTCTCAATGCATATTTCGTCATCATCATCATGAAGCACAAGTCTGAAGTCAGACAAAGTGCCAAACAATATGAAGCAAGAACAGTAAATAAGCAAGTGCGTGAAAAAGAAAAAGCAGGCAAGCAGAATATGCAAAAGCAAATGCGCAAAAAGCAGCTTGTTTTTGTAGTCCCACTGCATCCCATTTTGTGATTTTTTGTTTTGTTTTTGTTTTTTCATAAAATAATACCGGGTTAAAAAATTATGACACAGTTAAATGCACTTGCGCCAGTGACTTCTGTTTGTAGCCATATCTCGCATGATTTCCAGCCAACTTTTAGTTGGATCTATTGGACCCCATCCAGGCAGACAAATACGTCAAACTGAGCCTAGCGCTACGGTGAGTTTCTTCATGCCAACGCGCCACGTCATGGACTGCCACCCGGTCGTTTCTGCTAGGCTCTGCGAATAAGACGCGGTACGGTAAACGGTGAGGAGGCATTCTTATAAAATGGCCAACCATTGCAAGCAAGCAAGCATTTCTCTCAGTCCGTGGCTACCTGTTCCTAACACACGGTTGCAGACATCTATATTTGTTGCACGATGCTGCCACCGAATGCGAGCAATCCTACGTAGGCAACGCGTGTCAAAAACAGGAAGCCGACGAAAATATTTCGCTCAGATAGGCAATGTTTCGCAGCCATAAAGTAGTGTAGCACGCACCGCTGCGTTGTACACTCGGCTTTTAGTACGGAGTGAAACATCGCGTCGACGCCACAGGTGGCGAAGGTTAGCAAACGCTGCACCCGCTTTGCGAACACGATGTGAGATCTCGTCCTCGACACAACCGCCAGAAGAGATACAACTGCCAAGGTAAACAAAGCTGTCGACCAATTCAAGATTGACATCGCACACAGTTAGGTTTGGAAGAGAGCCGCCCCAATCCTGGGTAAGTGTTTTACACTTGTTAGGCGTAAAACTTCAATTGCCAGGCGGTCCAGGGCTTGTTGCGTTATGTGAGGGTCATCTCCCAGACGTGCGATGTCATCCGCATACTCTAGATCAGTAGATCTCTCACCCGGCAAAAGTTCAACACCTTCGCCCACCAGACCAGCTAAAGCTTTCCTTAGGACATCGTCGATCGCGAAGTTAAGAAGGAACGGCGAGATATGGCAGCCCAGCCGCAGCCCGCTGGTGATAATGAACTAGGAGGACAATTGTCTGTACGCTCGAACTCTGCCCGAAGTTTGGCAATATAATGCTTTCAAACATACTTCTCGGCCACTCGATGTCTCAACAGACAGTTCCAAAGACTTGCGATCGATTGAATCGAATGCCGCTCGAATGTCAAGGAATACCACGATAGTTGGCCTACGAAGTATGTGCCGTCGCTCCAGTAACTGCCGGAGTGTAAAGATTTGATCTATGCACCCTCGACCGACACGAAACCCAGTTTGCTTCTCACGGATTTCCTCTTCCCGTTCCGTACTTAACCGGTGAAGCAAGATGGAGACCAGTATTTTAGGAGCTATTGAAATGAGCCTGATACCCCAATGATTTTCACAGGAATCGCGCCGTGTCTTTTTGAAAATCGGAGCGATTACTGATTCTTTTCACGGGATCGGAACGCGTTCCTCAGCCCATAGGTTGGCGTACAGCACTTGAAGTTCGTAAACTAAAGCGAAACCGCCCTCTTTGAACAATGACGGTACCAACGCATCAGCACCTGATGCCCCCCTCATATCTGCCTAGGCCTGGGCACCCAGACAGTATCTCAGCCCACGTGCAGTTTCTGACTGTTCGGCACTTGGCCTGGATCGGGCTTGTGCTTTCATACCATGCCTAATGCCCGATGACGCCTAAGTCTCCGGAGTGCATTGTAAATCTCTGGTTGAGTCGGAGCCTCTAGAGGAATCGACCATGGGGTGCAGTGTTCCGTATCCTCGAAATCAGTAGGTGCATAAGGCCGGTTAAACTTTGCCTCAAAATGTTCTACCCATCGCTCTATGCGCACGTGCATGTTAAAAACTTGCGAACCACCTGCTTCACTTATCAGCTCACTGATGCCTGGTCGCCCGCTTCCAGCTGTTCTGATGCGTTGGAACAATTTTCTGAAATTGCTTACAGCTGCCGCAGGTTCCATTTCCGAAGCCTTAGAATTCCACCAACTTTCCCTGTCGGTTCTTAAACTGGCAACCAGTTTACGTTTGTTATACTGTATGTTGTATGTTATCAGCAGAAAGCAACTGACGTTGGTACATTAGTTAGAGAGAATTCGCAGGAACCCAGTGTTGAGCTACATTGGAAGTCAGCCCACAACTATCCAACGCCGCTGTTTCCAAAGAGGTTTTTATCCCACTCCATTGTTCATCGATATTGTCTTTGGGAACTACAGAGAGATGCAAACTCAAATTGGCATGAAACTCCCTGAGAACCGGAAGATCATTAATCCTGGCAATATTCAACCGTCTTGCAACGTTTCTACATTTCCCGCCAAAACGCGTCGAGGGCTTAACACAGAGTAACGCACGATCGAACTCTAGAAAGGTACCACAGTATGAACGGCAATGTTGCACACTCCGTCATCACGAGTAGCTGATAGCAATATGGTCAATTTGCGTGAACAAGGCCGCCGATAGCGATTTCCAGGTGGAACAGTGACGCTTCTAATGGCGGAAGTTGGTGATGGCAAGGTAGAGTCTGCTCTGAGCACAAGCTAAGCAATATTTCGCCGTTGTCATTACGATGCCAATCGGGACCAAACCTTCCACCCATGACATTCTCGTTTAAAGATAGACGGCCTACACGTGCGTTCATGTCTCCAGCTAAGACAACGATGTCACTCCTCGATGCAAGTATAATGAGTTCTTGTAATCTTCCATGAAACTCATCCTTGTCAGGTTCAGAGCTACAATTAGTCGGTGCATAGGCAGCAACCACAAACAGGTCGCGGGATTGGTTGCGAAATCGGCCTTTTTTGCACGAACCATGTAGTCTTACTACACAAAGGCGACTGTCGACTGGGATCCAATCTAACCCTGCGACCTCAGCTCTCTCACTCAAAACGATTGTGACTCGAGCTGGACCAGACCCATAGCATCGTCGTCAGTGGACAGGCGTAGATAGTGTGACTTGCGTAAGTTCGGAGGATAAGACAATCTCGTAACCGAGCTAGAGTTATGCACGCGTGTTTTCGACAAACATCGACATCGAGGAAAACGGTTATTCAAAAAGTGTGAGATCATTGAAAGCATTGTGAGCAGATATCGTAGGAGCACGGGATCTGTCATTTTTACCTGTATTTTTATAATTGCTTGTGGGCGGGATACTACCTGGTTGCCCAGACCGAATTATCTTTCAGCTTCTCATCGTGGTTAAGGCTTTTCCACATCGTGTTTAGGAATAAGATCACTGAAAGTTACAAACTCTCAGTGACGATTTTTATTGCGCACGCAAGATTTTAAAACTGACCTTCTGTTTAACATGCTTACTGCTGCACCGTATGCGACATTGCCTCACTCCATGCCTGTGATTCTATGCACCTAGACACATGGTTTTTCAAGTGATATTGCTTTTCCATTTTAAAATCCAGGATAATCTGAGTTACAATCATTGCGCGTTTGTAGTTTTGACGCATTTTTCGTGCCTTAGCTCTCATTTTATCTTTCTTCATTCGTTGTAGCTATTCTGTCTGCTTTTTCTCGCGCGTCATGGTGGACGTTGATTTCAAACGACGTTTAAACGAGATTCGCGAGAAAGTTGAGGATAATTTTGACTTTGAAGGATGCAAAATCGGTCGAGGGACTTACGGTAGCGTGTACAAGGCTCGTCGGAAAGACAAATCCGACGATCGAGAGTACGCCTTGAAAAAAATCGAGGGCACTGGCTTGTCCATGTCCACTTGCAGAGAGATTGCAGTAATTTCACTCTCACGTTGGTTCCATTTATTGTTTATTCCAGCTACTACGGGAATTGAAACACCGCAACGTGATAACTCTTCATCGTGTGTTCCTGAACCACACCACACGACACGTGTGGCTGTTGTTTGACTTTGCCGAGCATGACTTGTGGCACATTATCAAGTTCCACCGAACCGCCAAGGCGAACAAAACCTCGGTCAACGTTTACGGGAACATGGTCAAAAGTTTGATGTATCAAATCCTGAATGGGATTCATTACCTTCACGATAGTTGGGTACTTCATCGAGATCTGGTAAGAAGTTGGTTACATTGGGTTGTTTGCTTAACATTTTGTTCAGTGGAAATCTAACTGTAGTCTTCTAGGGTCGTTTTTCGTCGCTGTTGTACGGATTCTACTCAATACTGTCTTCAACCAATCGGGATTGCAATGTTTCTTTTGATACCGGGATGTAGTTGAATATCTATTCTGATTTTTTCTGTTAGTTTGTTGGTATTTCTTGTTTTCTCCAACCTTCACACGTACCGTTGGCAGAATCTTTTTGTTCTTTTCTCTGGTTTTCATTGGTGTTTGAAAATCCTGGACGGCTAATGAGTAGCTCATTTTCTACCACTCAACACCATATTCTGCATACTAATAGTTTATCAATATTTACGTGTTCCTTATCTGAGGTATCGTATGGTATGAAAGCACAAGCCTGATACAGGCAAAGTGCCGCACAGTCGAATATACTGTCAGGTTGCCCAGGCCTAGACAGATATGAGGAAGAAAAAACAACAGGAAATGGTAGTGAGACTCCATCCTGTTTCAGCATGCAGCTCACTACATCCGGCCAATCAATT
>JACCGJ010001122.1:0-15196 GCA_013407085.1 Atriophallophorus winterbourni
TGCTTGGAAAAAAATTGACTACCCAAAATACTGTGCTGCTCACATCCCCCGTACTTACACACCACTACCGACATGTGGCTGTTTGCTGTCATCAGGTGGAGACAGTAAGATTAGCTTCAGTGACCCATGAAACAGTGGATAAATGGTAAACAAGGTTATACTTGCATGCCACTGTTGCATAGGGTTCGTACAACGAACCACGATGTTCAAACACAGAATCACAAAGTGATTCTTGGTTAAACACTCAAGGCGCTTGTGGATAACCAAAGTAATGTGTTGCTCACATCCCCAGCACTTACACACCACTACCGGTTTCTGGCTATATGCCGTCATCAGGTGGAGACAGTAATATTAGTTTCAAGGAGCCTTGAAACAGTGGGATTAATGGTAAAACAAGATTATTAAATTGAAATGCACTGTTTGCATAGGGTTCGTACAACGAACCACGATGTTCAAACACAGAATCACAAAGTGATTCTTGGTTAAACACTCAAGGCGCTTGTGGATAACCAAAGTAATGTGTTGCTCACATCCCCAGCACTTACACACCACTACCGGTTTCTGGCTATATGCCGTCATCAGGTGGAGACAGTAATATTAGTTTCAGTGAGCATTTGGTCATTCATAAGCGCCTCGAGTGCTTGACCACGAATCACTATGTGATTCGGTGTTTGAACACCGTGGTTCGTTGTACGAACCCTATGTAACATTGGCATTCAAGTAGAGATTTGACTTCCCCTTTGTATGTTACCCTTGTAAATCTTTAGACTGGCTATACGGGGGCTCGTAAGTACGCTTGGTGCGAAACCATGAGGATCACAGGTAAAAGAACAACTAACACTAACTATTGCGTATTCCAGAAGAGGCTCTCCCTCTGGGGCCAACAAGGAATTCCACATGGACAACCTGGTAACAGCGCAATGTTCGGAGTAAATCAAACCAAAGAGTTCCACAAATGACCAATCACAGGAATGATTGAAAAACAAGACACGACACTACATGACCACCGTAATTTCTTTCACAATCATACTTCGAAATTGAACATGGAAGAAGCCAGAAGCACCGAAATAAATCAACACGGAACCAGATGGGGAAAACATGAAAATGGTAAGAAAGCTGTAAAAGCAAATGGTTGGAAAATAACGTGAAAGCCCTCCAGACAACGCACGGCACGGGATGGGCGATCACTCATGATACTGGAAGTATGAAACTCGGGAGCGGGGGAGGGGTTCGATACAACCGCACATCAATGCGACGAGGAATTTATGTACAAAATCGATACAGGAACCATGCTCATCGTACTTCCGTTGCAGTACAACAGGTGAGCACACCCGTGCGCGTACGACGCACGCCGATTGGCTCGGGATTGGACCCGAGATCCCCACCCCCGGGTGATTTGTTTTTCATCTCGGGGACACTGTGGGAAACTTTGTTGTTGGAGTAGGGCGTCTGTGGGGTGGCAGGAAAACTGGAGTCGAGTGTCACATCGTGAGAATTAGATACTGGATTATGCGTGGAAGGATTGGCGTCGGCACGGTGTATGAGTCCAAACAATCTTCGAAACAGGCTAGCTCGTGGAGGTGGCGTTGGGGGAGGCGCTTTGGAACGGTCCAGATTATCGACCAAGCTACCGTCGGGGTTATAAAATTCATTCAAATCGTCAAAGCACTCGGTTTCAATCATCTGAAACGTAAGCGGATGCATATAGTATATATACACGACCACGCGGGCAGGCTATGCACAAGACTTGATTGTCTGAGGCGACATGAGACAACCAAGTAACACACGAAGTAACAGATGAGCGAAGAACAAAAACGGAACGAACAAAAGCGAAGATGTATTTATCATCCGGGAATTGAATTCAGGCAAGCGTGTATTAAATAACCCAGACAAGTGGTGCTTATTAATCCAACGCAGAATCTTTGCAATTCATCGATACGAGGAGAAAAATTTGCTTACACGAGTAATGAGCTTAAAAATTGCGCAGTTTGGATCGATATAGTACGTAAAGCCGGTTACTGGATACGAATCCATGAAATGGTTTGCACGTGATGCATCCGACCCTCACTACTAACTTTAATTTCCAATGGACTGTATGGGTGTGCAATCGTGCAGTACAGATGCACTCCGCAGCTGAAGGTGTGTTACATCTCACTGCCCACCGGTACTTAGTTGCACGCAGAGACAAGCTGGGGTCTCACTGCCATGTAACGTGTCTAGACCTGGGCCACCATCTCTAAGCACACGTGCAGTCTATGAGTGTGCGGCACTTTGCCTGGATCAGGCTTGTGAATTCATATATTTAGTCCTCGTACAAAGACAACCAACGTGAACTGTGTTGTCTGCTACCAGCTGGTTGAACTAGTGCATCCCGTTATGTGGCTCTCCTATTAAAAAGCCCCAAAAATCCAATGATGACATCACGACGCGGCGGATGTGACTCGCCGCTCCAAACGTCACTGCCCATTGTCCTATCCAAGGACATTGTATGGTGCACAGGCAAAAACTGAAGTCACCAACCTATCAACGGGGTTATCGGGTTCCGAACTGGAAATTCCCAGAAAAGGGCGTATGAACCGCTTCGTCGGTCACCGGCCACCGATAGGTGCGAACCTCTCTCGCTCCACTGCCTTGTGGGTAAAGGCTCGGGGTGGGACCCCCTAAACGAAATCTCCCCTACTTCGGTGTAGGCAACAGGGTAGTATCATGCCTACGTTAACGATGCCGATGAACAACGCTTTGTCCCCCTTCTCGCTTTGATACATCTCATTGTTATGTGACGGCACTATATCTGTATCAGATTGTGCAAATATAATACTAATAAAATAATACAACATGGCGGGTGTTTCGTAGCGAAACTGTCCGTAACCATGGGTTAAATGTCGGCGTATTACGGGTCATCTGGCGACTTGGGAAAAAAATCTTTCAAACAAGTCCTTCAAAAACTCATTTATTTTCATAGAAATAAGTATTTTTAGACAAAATAAATTATGGTACCGGATAAAATAGACATCAAAGTATAATTTTCTGAAAAAAACTAAAAACACCTTAAATAAAGTTAGACATGCAAAGTTGTGTTCACGAGATTGGCTGTGTTAATAGTACGCAACCTGATAGTTAAACGCAAACACCACAACGTCGAATTCCTTAATGGTTTTCATGTACGAAAACGATTATAAGTATACGATCGAAAGACCGAATCTGTAAAACATCAAACCTTTTCACGAACGATCGCACAACGAAACTTTCAACCTATGCAATTTGACTATATAGGCGGGAAAGACCCACAATCACAGGACGCGGCAGTCGCGATACTCACGGAATTGAAACGAACATGTTCTTTTCGACGTTCGCCAGACGTTTGCCGGACAATCGGTGTACATGATCTGATGGTGGACATGGAACATTCCGTGGCATTCCAAGCATCGCCGCTTGGCGTTGCTTCACCAGGTCGAAGTGCTCGTGGATCGGACAAGACGAATTCTCCAAACTCCGCTGGACTGCGTATGCAATGAAGCAAAACAAAAAGGACAGTTCAGCGATCGTCAATTTTTTTCCGTTTGGTCCGCATATTTGTAAGATGAATGATGTGGTTAAAACTAGGCATATAGTCGCAGCAGGAAAAATAATTGGTGAATTTCTATGAGCGAACTCGAAGATTAACACGATACAGGTTTCATCATCATTATCATCATGAACCACAAGTCTGGAGCCAGACAAAGTGCCAAGTTTGCTTGTGGGCGTGATACTACCCTGGTGCCCAGGCCGACGTAGGGGGTTGGCTTAGGGGGCCCCACCCGGAGCCTTTGGCTAAAAAGCCTGAACCACAAGGCAGTGGCTTGAGACTGAGTTCGTCTGACCTCTATCCATCGACCTTCCTGGTATGAGTAGCTCTGCTGGCACTAAAAGACACCACACAGTATAGCTCAATGGGTCATGAAGGTACACAAACCATCGCACCACGTTAAGGTCCAGTCTCAGCGATACAGGTTTAAGTGAGGATAACTCACGTCGATGCGTCATGCTCTTTTTGGAACGAATGAAAGAAACAGTACCATCAGTTATCCGCTACATCGCAAGAAGAAGACCCTCAGTAATTTTGAAAGGAGTGAGCAGCCATTAAAGATTGATCATCACGCAGTGTAGCAAAGTAACGAATGGTAATTTTCACTTAAAGTTCCGAATTGAGACAAAAGCTATTAATGAGACGAAGGCGCAATCGACGCTCGTTGAATTTCAGAAAAACTTTTTTAAGAGAAGTTAAAATAAGGAAAACGAGCCTCGATTCAGCGACCCACAAGGAATCGAGCGGTTTGGATATACCGCGGAAAAAGCAAGAAAAATGTTATTTCGGTTGAACGATAGATTAAAAGCAACCTCTTGCTTAAATAGAACAGCTGCTCCAAATGATGGCGATGTAGGTTCTCGTTAAAGTTCTCCGGTACGAAGGTTTACAACGAACTTTCTCCCAAATTCCACACTACTAGTGGCGTCCGACAAGGATGTCCGATTTCTCCGTTTTTGTTACTGTATGAGTGCGAAACCTGGACCCTACGTAAAGAACACATTCACAAGTTTTGTCTAATATTAGTGGTTAGTCTAACTGCGCACATCCTGCCATTGCAAGGAATCCAATCGATTAGACAGGATTCGGCACGCGAATTCAGCACTATACCAACACCCGCCTGCCCTGAAATGGCAGCTACAGAATAACCAGAGCAGCGCAAAAAGTAACGAGTTGAAAGGTTTGGGGCAGTAAGTTCAGTAATTATAGACGCGTTTCCGATAAACAGCAAACATCAATAGATAGACTATCTAAGTTAAGAGCCAATGCTTATGCCTTGTGACGGTTTGGCCACCCCGAGATTTACGCCAATCTGGATGAAAATTGGAAATAACTGATGTTGTGGGCTGTTCAATTGAGAACAACCAAACAGGACAACAAACGAGATAGAACAACCGGACACCAGAAACCACGACGACAATCCGTCGTTATAGCTAACGTTACACAAAATAAGTTTGTAATATAGAATTTACGAAGACACATCAAGTTTTGTAGAGATAAATACATAGAATAAAGTGGGGTCCGTGGTGAACTCCAGTTCAAATGATCTCGATGGAACCCTTGACCCTGACGCTATAAATGCAACGAACCTATTGTAGCGAACCCTTTTAGCACGCTGAATTATCCACAAAACAATCCAATCGACTTACCCTTCATAGAACGAAGATATAAAAACCGCCAGAAACAGGAGGTGGTGTTTAAGTGCGGAGGTTGTTAGGAACCCATGAGATTGAAGATACGGTTCCATTTCGAAAGTTTGAAACCACCCCATGAGCGCTTAGCACAAATGCGTCGACTACATGGTCGAAGCACCAGATGCCTCAGAAGTGTGGGGATGGGAGAATAATGTTGGAACTAATAAAGCGCTGTAAAAAGCTACAAAGGAATGCAGGACCTAAGCAAAGGGGCGTGATCCATTGTTAACTGTATAACGGACCGTGTAATAAAAAGATAAACACGCAAGACAAGGGTAGATGGTTCATTCAATAGCGGAAATTCACCTGATGGAAAAGGCGCTTGAATCTGGTGAATGGAGACCTTCCAGATCGTGAGATTCGGCGTATGCAGGCATACCGGATGGTGATCCGACAGTCTCACGAGCAGCAGATTGGTCCCTGGATTGCCTCCCATGGAAGGGAGTCGAAGTCAGCACTGGCGAACAGCGCCGAATCGGTGTACTGGAGGCAGGCAGATCCGTTGAGTCGGAAACACCATCAAGAGACTGACGTAGAGAATTGGCTGGAATTGGAGGAGGTGAACCAACCCCGGTTGCTTGAACTCCACGATCGTGTGTGAATGATGCGCAAGCAATGGGAGTTCTGTTGAACTTTTCGGCCCCGGTTAGCAAATCGGTCAGGGCTAAATTATCCTGCACAAAAGCGACAAATGGTGGATCACGATCGAAATTCGAAAGGATATCGAAAATAGAAATACAACGTTCAATTGAATGTCGATACAAAGGGAAGCAATACATTTGAAACAAACAAAAAAGAGTGGAGGATACCACATTTTTGTAACCCCACGTGGAACTAGATTTGAAATATGTGGATCGAGGGTGTACTTCAAAGTCGAAGAAAGTTCATGTGGGTGTTAGCTGAGTACAGTATTTTTGGACCTCGGATGGACATACATCTCAATCACAAGAGGATTCCATAGCCCACAGAGCTGTGAATGCATACAGATTCGAGGGTTGTAATCCACGAATTGGGAATGGAATTATAACATAAAACTGCTCCATCTCGTTAGCAAGTATCGATACATAACTGCCGTCAACACCATCATAGCAACAAGGTAACTTAAGGGATCGGGAATGGTAATTGAAGAACCAAGTGATTTGTGGAACAAATTGGGGTTAGTTGCTCATGACATATCCCGAAACGTACGTGAGAAAATATCCCGAGAATGACAGAGCAGCATCTGAGAAGCGTTAGAGGTCATGCTATAGAACAAGTCTTCCTTATTGTTCAGAGCACACGACATTAACAGAAGACTGCTGTGCGGCTAACACCGTGCTAAATTGGTTGACCACCGGTAGTGAGCTGCATACTGAAACAGGCTAGAGTCTCACTACCATCTCCTGTTCTTTTCTCTTCCTCATATCTGTCTAGGCCTGGGCAACCTGACAGTATGTTAGCCCACGTGCAGTCTCCGGCACTTTGCCCGGATCAGGCTTGTGCTTTCATGCCAAACGATTTATTAATGACATCTATTGAACACGTTTCGCAAGTGTATGGACTGCGATACCAGAGAACGGAAACCCAGCCGTATTTAGCAAAATATTATTAGCAAGATGAAAGAGCAATTTTTTGTTATGTAATAATTCATAGTTGACTCTCGACAACCGCAAACAGTGGTAAGCCCCCAACATGGCGTACACGCAATTCAAGACCGCGTAACAGAACAGCAACAACTGATGCGCAATACCAAATCACGGCATACTCATAATGCCGCCAAAGGTTAAATAGCGATAGACAAAACCATTGTAATGCTGTCGTGGATGACAATGAATGTCATTTTTATCGACTGAATATTAACACAAACACAAACGTAATTTCCTAGTCCACGAAAAACACGCGAGATATCCACCGCGTATTATGTTATCGACATCATACAAAAGCGTCTTGAGTGATTGACCAGCAACCACTCTTTTTATTTGTTCGCTTGTAAGCACCATACTCAATGGTGGTTACAAAGTAAAACCGGGTGTAACGAGCATTTACACAACGGTAAGATAACGCGGTCAGATTGAACGCACGTCACACAAGGTACATACTTTGAGCACACAAACATCCAGACAATGAGCTGTGTGTTATTTCCATTTGAAACACAAAGAAAAGCAATGGTGACAAACACGGATGCTCGAAAGGGTCGGTTCAATTTCGATCGATAATAACAAAAACCCTGGTGATGAGCTACTTGTATCGACTCACCCGTTCCAAATCCTGCAAACGTGCAGTCTGTTGTTCCAACTGGGCAACCAAACCGGAACGTTCCTCGACCAGGAAATCGATTTGTTCTTGCAATTTTTGCACTGACGAGAGCCAATCATCTCGCAGCAATTGTACTTTGTTCCCGGGCTGAAGAAAAAATGTCCCAAGGCCAGGATTGTTAGTGATGATGAACGTTCAACACTAGATAACCGATGATTCTCGGGTTCGTAAGTATCAACACCGGCATGGCTTGGGTGGAAAGCTGAGCTAGTCGAGTCTGATTTCCGTTTTATTGTCTCACTTAAAATTAGCTGGTGAATAGCTTGAAGCAAATGTGTATGATGTAATGGTCGTAGTGTCTAACCAATGTAAGTATGTATGTATGAAAGCACAAACCCAATCAATGCAAACTGCCACATAGTCAACGACTGCACACGGGCTAAGATACTGTCAGGCTATCCAGGCCCAGACGGACATGAGAAATGAAAATATAAATGGCAGTGAGAACACAGTGGTGTTATTTGCACAGGACAGGGGCACTAAACGATTGCATATCCATTCATCTGTGTCCAACCAATAAGCAGAGATGAGTAGTACAAATCGTTTGAAAGTGTTTAACAATACCTTCATATCTTGGGCACCATTCAGCATCATTATTATTCATATACATCGTGAGCAGTAGTAACAGTGTACGTATCATACCCAAACGAGGAAAGATGTCATGTAGCAGATAAAAACCCGTGAGAGATGGAGTACATGATGATATCAATCCGAAAGACAGAAAAATTAAGGTTCTCAAGGTCAGTGTTCAGGTGACCCACGCCAATGTGACATAGAGAACATAAGTTTACCATAACCAATGCACATCACGAAGCTTTAATTTGTCGCGATTCACTGAGAACATTAAAATACCATACTCAAATATTACACAGTAGTTAAGGAATACCGCACCCTGCCACGAACATCCACACATGTTTTTTTGCAAAGCTCGTCGATTTTTGGCACCATAATTTGGTGTCCGAAGTCGTTTATTAACCTTAGCTTTCAAGAACACTCGTTCAACGAGATCACTCAGAGATTATCGTACAAGCAACGTGCAAGAAACAAGAATTAACACTAAACTTTCGATCTTCTTCTAAATAAGTTTCCCGTGCATCCTATCGAGCATAAAAGCTCACTGATACAGAAACTCACTCCTTCTTGAGATTTATCGTTTGTCTGCTGAAATGGACAAGAACATTACACGCACAAAGACGACCAGGCTCCAAGTCTGGAACGGAGCAGCTAAATGGGACAGTCTGGAGTATAATCACTCCCAAGAACACTTCCATTCGCCAATGCAAGTACTTTGGATTGACAGTTAGCATGAACAATATCAAAGTCCTTGATCAAGGGACTGTATCGCCTCCATCACTGATGAAAACTGACAGCTTGAACCAGTACATCATTTCGCATATCTTGGTCTCGCCATTGCCGTTAATCTCTCGCTAGACACCGAGATTGATCAGTGCAGTTGTATGTCCCGTTTGAACTTTTGTATCCGGATAACGGCAAACGGACTGTGAAGACAACGATGATGGTATAGAGCACGCGCGTACCACAAAGGCTTTACTTTGAGGCAATGAAACCAGGATCACCTACGCAAAACACGAACGGAATGTGAATGCTTTCCGCATCACATCTTGAACATATCGTAGCTGGACAGAGTAACAAATACAGAATTGCTTTTTAAAGCTGGTCTAGAGCATGCGCGGATGTCTATAGTATGGAGAAAGCGTTTCTTTCCAGAATGGGTTAAACCGCTAAATTGAATGCAAGAACGTGCTGACATACGGTCCTTAATCCTTTCCTACAAACAAAGAGTATCCCATCTCAAGTACAGCCAATCAGTCTGTGCAGCACTTGCCTGATTGAAGGTTTATTACTGCAACGATCAACGCAGATACTACAGTGTTTAACGTCCATCAAGAACTCGCGTTCATCAAAATAGCGAGCGTGTTGTAGAGTATTCTGCCAGTTATCAGCGTCGACATGCATTGTTTCGTAATTTTATTACGACAGCACCACGTGATTCCTAGCGAATTACATAATAAGAGAAATACGGTTAAGCATTACTGGTGGACTGATATGAGTAGTATGACGAAGAAAATTTGCGTCGATGTCAATGAACTGAAAAATCCGGTTTAATTCACCAAGATAAGCACGACAGCGATACGAGGATGCGGTAAAAAACATTGCTGAGTTCTCGCTCACCCAATAATCCGGAGGAACGATGTATTCCGCTTCAGTTTGAACAGCAATCACCGGGTTAAATGATGAAGGTGTGTCACTTTGAACTGCCATGTCACAGAGAACATCGCACTTCTTCGAAGCCAACTGTCGAGATTTTATCTGCAAAAAACAAATAACTTGGATGGATTCGCGGAAACACATACCGGTGCCAAACCCACGAGTGAACATTAAAGTAAGAAAGTTTAAAAATAGTTCATTCTGTCTCTGTTGCTAGTAAGCATGGTTCATGTGGTAGGAGATTTTATTTAGCTTTTAAACCACGAAAGCAATAACATCACTGTGACAAACAATGAGTTGCGCCAATATCCGCTTCATGCACCCATGGAAACAAAATAACAAAATAAAAATGCGATGAGTTGAAACTGAAAAAAATTGTTCCGGATAAGTACATAAACGCTCGCCTGGGCAACCCGACAGTATCTTAGCCCATATGCAGTCTCTGGCTGTGCGGCACTTTGCTGGATTAGGCTTTGGCTTTCATACCACACCATACACGCTGCACTTGCAATTTTTTTACGCTTTCGATTCGCTTACTCTATTCGGAATTGCTTGGGACTCCAAAGGGCTGCAGGCCTGCGCTCCATGATGATGATTAATCCGTTTAGGCGCGGTGTCTCCGTCGATTTCTTTCTCACATCTGGAATGCACCGGTTCTAACACACGACCACTAGGACGATCCAGTTACCATCAGTTGGATGCCCAGGTAAATAAATATCATATACCGCGCCATCCAGGGCTGCCCCGAGTTTGAAACTCACAGTCTGTGAATGTGATGGACCGCGTGGCATTAAACCAACATCGGTTTCTCAAAAACATTGGAACATGTTTGTGATTGATCGGGGAAACATTCCCAGAGGCGAAACGCTACCAATAAACTGCTCTAACCGCTTCATTACAAGTTTTCTTTATCACCGGTTTCTGTTTTGCATCAAGTCAAACAAAAAAGTGTGGATCAATAATCATTCACCAACATAAAGTGTTACAAGCAACATCAATGAATTCTTGTTAGGTTTGAACTCACAAAATAAACGGCGAAGAGAATTGAGCAAACCACTGCATCAAAATATGTGCGAATCAAGGCTCATTTGGTCAACAAACCCAAAAGCACCGTTTACTGTTTTTGTGTATTACGTATGGCAGCAGAGATTGAGCTCACGTACCACAGCTAAACAAACAGAAGTGAAAAACGTTCCGGATGACCAGCATTATTGGTTGGAACCATAAAGAACATCAACATGACCGATTCAAGGCACAGCTATCGGAATATGTCAACCGAACAGTTCAAACAGCACAAAAAGGCTACGTTGTAAGATCAAACGACTGAGTGGAGAATCACACGATTGTTCATGCTGTTAGGAGGGTGCCCGTTCACTTCATTGTGGGATCAATGGATAGAGCTCTTTTCAATATGATCCTCCAGAAACACACTGTTTCCTTGACTGCCAGTGGTGAAGCTGGCACGAAACATGTGCCGAGTCCTTTGTGTTTGTGGTCACTACGACCGCACGAGGGCCGCGTCTCAGTGTGTCATTTCACCATGCATCGTGTCACCTCTGCAATCCGCGCTGCCTCCGACCTGGTGGATGTCGCTACAGCAGCAAACAAAGTTGCTGATCGTGTAACATCGACGACACATCCATTATAACACATGCCATGGGATAACGAACGGAATAACGGTTAAAGAAATACCGTGGATTCTGGTCCACCATCGACCAAAAACAATACACAGAAACCGAATGGAAGAAAATTGCACTGATGTGCAACGAATAGAATCCAATGAACCGGATTTTAAAAAAAAACATTACAATGACTGAGAAAAATGTTTTGATTACTGACTATTTAATTATGCACAGTAGATGGAAAGAAAGAAAATGACATTCTGAGAGAAAGTGAAACGCACGGTAGTGACCCCATCTATAGTGAGTGTTTATCCATTTGCCGAGTTATCAAATGAATCGTTTGTTAGAAATGATGAACTGAGATAGCTAACTCATATATTGGTGACTCTGATGATAACGCTGCACTAGCAGCGTCGATAAACGATCAAAAACGTGAAAATAAATACACAATTGCAAATATGAAAAGAAAAGAGCTGTACACCGTTACATGGAATAAACTTGAAATATCAAAATTAGGCTCAGTGAAAGTTGCCGTGGTGATCACAGTGGCAGAGCAGATAAGACGTATAGCGCTCCATCGGTCAGTACAGGTATGAATCCCGTTGTTTCAAATTCGGTTGCACACTCCGACAAAGCGTTTATCCTACATACCTACTAAACCCAGGTATAAAATAAATTATATGCCGTAAAAGCAACATAGATTGAGAAGTCTTATGATTTCTTTATTTAAGGAATTCTAGGTAGAACAGATTCTGATAGAGCATATTTCTCAGTACCGGTTCTAGATTAAATTGAATCCGTTTGACAGCCAGCTGGCACGAAAAAGGAAATTTTGACAATATTTCCTCATGTTGTGCGTCCAAATCAACCAATGTTTGTGAAGAAAAAGTTACGGAAAACTATTTGAGACAGCAGTACCGCTTGATGCTTAAAAGTCAAAGATAAGCGCAGAAAATATGGGCCATAAGGCCTGATGAGAAATAAAAATTAGCGGCAACCGAGAGGCACTCCGCAATGCATGCAAAGATACATCACGAGGTAGATAATTAGCAACATTTAGTTACAACGCATTACGATAGGGCGGATCCGTCGACAGGCAATCTAATTAACTGACAATAGTAAAGTAGGAAGGGGACAATAAAATGCTAAAAAAATGAAATAGCTGACCGATCGATTATGTCACAATGCGAATCAGAAGTAACGCAACGGGTTCGATTAATCACAATAGCGTGGAGAATTCGTTTTTGTATTTGTGACTACTCATCAGTACCTCGTTCTTCGAAATATACATAGAGTTGATATCGATGGTCGACAATGCAAGCACTGGAATTGAGTTTGGCTCCTATTTGGCTCAACAGCAGTACATATCCTCAGTTTCGGGTGGGACTCGGAACCCCGACTATTACCATTGTAGTATTACGCCTGAACTATCGTTAACCGTTGGACTGATCGGGACTAAGCGTTCATCAATCTTTCTTAAGACTGGCACATCTGAGTATCGCTACATCCCCAACAACATCGGTTTTGGTTGCTCAACCGATCTGATATTCGTGCAGCTCTTCGTATCGGATAACGTGTAAACTACCATCGGTTAAATCTGATGGGCATTGCTGTTTTGGCGTGGTGGAGAATTCGTTCGTTTGTATTTATGATTACTCATGAGTACTAAGTCATTCGAAATATTAACAAAGTTGATCACAACGGTCCGTAATAAAATATCGTGTTGCTCACATCTCTCTCTTTCGACTTGATCTGTTTGGTCATGTCGGTTGGGCACCAATAGGTTAGGTTCAGTTAGCATTGGAAGAGTATGCGAGTGCTAAACAAGGTTTGGCTATGCACCCATTGCTACATTTGTTTCGCATAACGGACGACGTTTGACATGCTTCACTTTAAACAAACCCTGATTCCAAGTTCGCGAAAAAACAAAGAGGAGGAAACAAATAACTGGACATGAGCAATGACGGAATGCACAAAATGAGACCTGTCCCGTCAACGTTAATATGCTAAGTTGTGGATGGATGTGTTTAAATGAAAGCGTTGGCAAACGGTTGAAGTGCCGAGTACAAGAAACTGTCATTGAATAAGAACAATAACACACCAAAGCAAGTTATCTGAATATGCGCCAAGACACTAGCGAGCAATAGGCGAAAGGAGCACAGGAGACTGAATACCCTTCGGGAAAGCGTCACTCAATCAGAGTTGAAACTAACCTCGTGCACAGACTGTGCCAAATATCGTAACCTTTCCTCCGAGTCCTTCACACGATCAAAGGCCACCTGAAAAAGGGAAAATTAAGGTACAAAAAGGACTGATTTTACCCTTGAACAATAACTCGGTGTACCATGGTGGGGATCATGAAAATTCACAATATAAAAAATACATCGGTCAGTTTTTGAAATAACAGACAGTATGGGAAGGCTAAAATGCAGGCTGAATAAAGATGATCGGTATCCGTATGGCGAGGTTTGACTTATTTCAGATAATCCTGTGTACTTTTCGTGCATCATATGACCGCGACAACACCAAGTTACTGAGGTGGTGTGGGTGATACAATTTCATCAATTTGTCTTCGATTACCCTCGAAATACACATGTCAAAAGTGGGTGGGGGACGATAAGAGTTGAGCGCAAGCTTATCGAAATGTGCGACTGTTCAATGAGTGGAAATCAGACCATGTGGCACAATGTTTTCGAGGGGGTTCCATCATCACAAGTACAAGTGCAAGGTAGATGTAAACCTACTCATTCCCCGAGATAATTTTAGATTTTTCATGTGTTTTGGGCGGTTTACTGACACTTAATCCTCAGTTTGATAGCTTCTGAGGAATGCAGAATACGTTCAAATGAATTTATTTAGCAGGAGATATGCAATTGATTTTAAAAACGTCAATCACTGAAGATAGAAAATCCTGCATCGTCACTATGGTCTTTAGAATTATACAGCAACAAATCTCTGTATATATTTGAAACATCAAACATGGCGTCACTTGGGAGGGACGAGAGAGTGCATGTTGGGTCTTTCCTTCTTATACAGTTTTGATGACTGTTGAGTGTCCGCGAGATAGCACTTTTTGAGTTAATGCCATTAGAGTGCCTAATGTCAGACCGAATGTGACCGAAGTCCGTGAGGCAGAGGGGGTTGCATTAATTTCTAACAATTGTGTGTGACAAACTTACTACATCTCCCATTAATATTGCCATTATTTGATTATTTCTCGAACCCAAACTCGTTTCCCATGTAAATTAATGTACTTCCACCTTTGCTACTTGTACCATATTCAAGAGTCATTGCACACACTCAAATATATTCCTATCTTAAATACCTTCCCTGAGGATTAAGTGTCTGGAGATTATGTGACCGGACACATGCAGCAAGAGTATGCACGGTTACCATTTTTAAATGGATGGTAGATCGGATATGACAAGATTGCTGTAAAAACAACGATGATATCACACCATTGACAGATTATCCACAAACAATGGCATTAGATTTGGACCACCTTGGCAATGAAGGCGTAACATACGGTAGACCTATTATGACAGCACGATGTCGTAATTATACAGTTACCGAAGTCATGTTGGAACGAAAGCTTTCCGTCTCTAGATAATCGCGTATCTACTAGTGGATTGTCAAAAAGGTATATGACAGAAGAATGTTCGAAAGGCAGCATTTTTCAATCTATACAGAAAAGCTGCGCTTTTCTACGACGGTCCGATTCAAGCAGGCGATACTCTGCGGTATAAGATGCCTGGGCAACCTGACAGTATCTTAGCCCACGTCAAGTCTGT
>JACCGJ010001123.1:0-14269 GCA_013407085.1 Atriophallophorus winterbourni
ATGCTGTGGTGTTATAAAGTGTTTAAGCTTCTCAAACCCTCAATCATTGAATCCATGAAGCCTTGACGTGTGATTCATTTCTGGACGCGAATCCACCCAAACTAGCTTCCTTCAAAACGGGGTAAATCAACTTCCAACTTCTTCCCACAGACAAATTTTCCCGGGCAAATTCCTGAACCCTTGAAAAAAACCCAGCGAATATATTACCATGTTGTTTATTTTTGCAGATACACATAAAATAAATTCTCCCCACGCAGAAGTCGTTGGACATCTGTCAAGGATGTGTAAAGCGAGTTTGTTTAGTTTAGTGTCGCGTGGTGAGTCATACAGGGCACAATAGCATGCACCCAAGTTCCCGACGGTCAGTGTTTAATTATGTCTGCCACGTCGTTCATACAACAAGTTGGCACAAATAAAGATAACCTACTTTACTGGGCGATTTTCGATTTTTCGTAATTTATACAGCAATCATTCCGGTCAATCCTTAATTACTGGTTTTTTATAAAGGGTTTCGTTTAATTCAGTTCAGAGATTCGTTTTCCTTTCAATCTGTAAACGACAGAACTATTTTGTCTACACCATTGTGTAGAATGATGTATACTACTGAAATCATCTCGCTCTCGTGTGAATCTCAAACAATTAATCATATTGTTGCCATCCCACAGTATTTTAGATTTGGCATATAGTCAGCATAGTCATTAAGAAAGGGACAGGTTAGCGGTTTCCACTTACATGTTTACAACTGCGTACAGCCAAAGTAAAGTGTTGCTCACATCTCCATCCCTTACACACCACTACCGGTTTCAGGCTGTTTGCCTTCGTCAGGTGGAGACAGTAAGATCAGGTTCAGTGAGCCTTGAAACAGTGGTAAAGTGGTAAACAAATTTATGCTTGTATGCCACTGTTATATAGGGTTTGTACAACGAACCACGATGTTCAGACACAGAATCACAAAGTGATTCCTGGCCAAGCACTCAAGACGCTTATGGATGACCAAAGTAATGTGTTGCTCACATCCCCATCCCTTACACACCACTACCGGGGATGTGAGCAACACATTACTTTGGTCATCCATAAGCGCCTTGAGTGCTTTGACCAAGAATCACTTTGTGATTCTGCGTCTGAACATCGTGGTTCGTTGTACGAACCCTATATAACAGTGGCATACAAGCATAACTTTGTGTACAGCCAAGTTAGGCGCATGCTAGGTATGCTTCAACGTATTTTTGGACGTTTTCCCTTGAAATATTCACCATGCTCATAAGTACATATCTTAACGCAGTGATGAATTACTTGGTGTAAGCTAGGGCACCATGGCTACAAAAGGATTTATCACAGAGCAAGTAAAAAGGTTGGCTGTCTCCGCAACCTACCATATGAGAATAGACTCGTGCATCTTAATCTGGATACACTGCCTCGCAGACGGGTTCGATCGGAGTTAATTCTCACCAATAAAATACTGAACTCAACGCTTCATGCTCTGAGGCATCTATTTTGCCTCCGGTCAAGCCATGCCACACGCACTCCCACATTGGCACATTCTCCCCGGAACTGCCGTCGGTTTTTATATTCGGCGCGCGTTCGTTTCTTATGAAACTCCTTACCGTTAGACGTGACGTTGCGCAATCATCTAGTGAAAGGATTTTCACGAACAAACTGGATATATTTATGCTTAGTAATTCAACCTTGCAACCCGCTTATATAACTTAATTATGCAACTTCACACGATATTTCTTATATTTATTCATTTATTCCATTATGCCGAGACAATAAATAACATTTTTTCGAACTACAAAAACTGTTGGTCTTCTTAGAGCCCCAATTTTATATATATTTTTGTCATTATACGAATATCCTATGGTGTTGTACAGCTATACGCTTTTTATGCCATAAATTCTTGAATCTTGAAACATCTCAGCGATGTTACTAGACGCGATCTGCCAAACACAAATGTGAACAGCACCATCGCATTACAATCCCAAAATCTTCTTTAATTTCGACTAAGTGTAGATATCAGTTTCCAGAATGTGAAAACTATTTTGCTACTTACACCGTAAAAATAAATGGTGGAATGTTAAACCACGCTCGCGGTGTGACCGTAATCTATTCCAGCGTAACAAACAATCGTTTTTTTTCTTAAAATAAGTTATAAACGTGGATCTAAAACAAGGTATTCAGCGAATTCACAAGAAAATACAGCTAATTGAACTCTAGCTGATTTATATATGTATCGATATTGAAGCACCCACAACGAGTACGCTTCTTTTTGTAGCGTGTTTAGATCAAAATAGCTTTTCACTAAACAATATGATGATGACCCGGGAACATGCCAACTGGAGTTTGTAGCGTATGTTCAAGGTGACACTTGGGGTTATTTCACAAATTTTTCCTGGCTTAGCTTTGAATCCGTCGTACATTTTCTAACTGGAAAGAAAAGCTATCAGTACATCAGGAAGTATCCAAGCTGCATAACCATATCAAGCTAAACTTTTAGCATCGCGGTACATAAAACCATAAATTTTTACAGCACAACTCTAAGGTTTTATTGCAACTGATTGTATTGAAAGATACTTGAGACCGATCGACTAATCATGGTCATCTAATTAATTTTGAAAGCAATCGGTTAGAATAGTTTTGGGATAACGTTTCTCTTTTGACAGAGAAGGTTGTTTAAACCAGAGGCATTTGCCAGAACGTGATTAATTAGCAGTCCATCCGCCAACTCAAAATGATCACACCATCAATTAACCTCCTAAGGGCGTCAAGTTGTGTAGACAAAGACAATTGGCCCATTCACCCAGCACAAAGTGAATGCAGTCAAGGTCAGTTGACACTGCGCACCAATGCAGGGTTAAATGTGTGACAAATGTTTAAACAAGAGATGGGAATAAATACGACACTGATGGAGAATTCATACTACTGAGGCGATTAGAATAACGGGCTGGTAGGTATGTGGTCAACAAGATGGATGGGGTCAATATCTCCACAGGATGACTTCCGGTTTTGCAGTGGATAAACTCAGGTGCACAGCCACAAGCAGGGTAATTGGTCAACGGACGTCAATCACATGTGCACACGAACGAAACAACTACTGAACTACACAGCGGGTAGGGGAGTGCAGCAGTGCGATTATTAATCTCACCTACCTAGATTAAGAAACTTATAGCTATTGTTCGAATAGCGCTCACTGAACTCGCATTGCTTGTTAGGGCGTTTCGCCGTCCGGCTAGATGACATCATCGGCTGAACTAGTTTCAAAGTGACTGAACGGTGATTTTGCCCATTCATTGCGTTTGTCCCGTAGTTCGTCGCTAACCTCCTTTGTAATCGATTTATAAGTGGTCCATTTGTGATGGCAAATCGGACGTGTTATATGATCGGCGATGTTTTTTATTCCAAACCTCGAGAAATTCCCGAACTTGACGACCGCAATCTTTCAAGAGTTCGCAATATATCGAAAAATGTTTGTGAGACATTTTGCTTTATGAAAGTTACTTACCGACCATCCTGCCGCTTGGGGACGTAGCTCAGTGGTAGAGCGCTCGCTTCGCATGCGAGAGGCCCCGGGTTCGATCCCCGGCGTCTCCAGTTTTCGATTGAATAAATTGATGCAAAATACTAACAATTCTCCGTAGTCTTAACACGTTATTCGGATACATTTTAAATTTTAAAACAGCACGTAGTAATCTAGAAGCAAAATTATAGTAATCAAAATTTATTTTCATACTTGTATTTACTTAAAAATGGTAAGTAGTGTCATAATGAAAAATGTTTCCTCTGAGGCCTTATCGTTTAACCCTTTGTCTACTGACGGTAACTCTAGTTACCACCTCAAACAAGCAGTCGATTGCTCAGCAGCTCCCGTCGGTACCTCCAGTCACCGTCGGAGTGCACTTGTCAGGCGGTGTCTGTCATCTGATCCATAAAATTTATTCATGTTTTATTTATGCCATAATTAAGCCGAATAACACAAAAATATCATAAAATACGTATATCAATTACCGTAGACAAAGGGTCAAGGCGTTCAGTGAGCATAGGTGTATCCTTGTCGTGCTTTGAAATGTTTACAAATCACGCTCTAATATATTGAAAAATCTGAGTTAGAAAAGCTTTCATAGCTGGCTGACTGTGGATTAGAAGCACGATTTGAGCACAGTTCTACCAGGAGGAGGCTGATATCCTTCAACTCTAGGCGAAATTTAGAGTGTAGAAAGTTGTGCGCGTTTTCCTTTTTGCATCATTATTGTACCTGTTGTTTAAATCGAAACAATTTCACTACAACGTTTATCGATCACGATTCTGCTCGCGGTTTGGGTTCAGCGATCGAAGACTAATGGCTAACCGATAATTTCAGTTTTTTTTTGGAAGACACTAATTGCCGATCATATTTGGATTTATTATTTATGTAGTGGATAACGTTGAAAACTCAAAACTCTAAGCCTTCTATGCTGTTCTTTTCGGATCTCCTATGCACTAAAAGACTGGCAGTCTCCAACACGAAGACTACAGTCGATTATTCGATGTCGCTGATTATGTAGTGCATGTTTCTATTGGATCAGAAACTTTCTTTTCATCCGACCAACAGCGTTGCATGATATTTCATCAAATGGCAAGTGCATAAGCAAATCAATGGTGTTCACATCACCCGCACTTATACACCACTACTGGTGTCTGGCTGTTTTCCGTCATCAGGTGGAGACAGTAAGATTAGATTCAGTGAGCCTTGTAACAGTGGAGAAGTGGTAAACCAAGGTATACTTGAATGCCATTATTAAATAAGTTCAACGCTTTAGCGAAACCATGGAATAATCCTTGAGGTAGTCGAAGGCAAGTTTGTGTGCAGTGCTTGTTATAAGCCTGCTTGACACAAACCGGAAACCCCCTATTTTCATCCTACGTATAAACCGAAATGTGTAGCAAATAGAATTTTAATACATAATTAACATTAAAGTAGCAAACCTAAAATGGAATTCAGGAAAATACTGGAAGAGTTTCTCGCATTTAAATTGAGATTCAATTAGGATAGCATGTATTTAACCACTGGATATAATAACCAGTAACACATTCCAAATATAAATTTACATTTTCAAATGCACCATTGGGCTGCACGAAGAGATACTACAGCTAAGTTTAGTTGAGACCGATAACAGCGACATGGATACGTCGAATTCAAGATGTTATCTGTATAAGATCTAAAGAAAAACCTTTAGAATAGTTCCAAAATACATCGGGCAGTTCCGTCAGCGCCAGGACTACTAGCACGAAATCACAGAATTAGTTGTGGGTAGTTTGCTGAATAGTTGTGATGGCAACTATTTCTGGCAGGTCTGAGTTCTACCGACTGAGCTGAGGTTCCCCTTCTTCGGTCGATGTCGACCACACAACAGTAACGCCGTTACCTTACAAGCAACATGTTGCGGAGTCTACGCAGTTGCTCGGTCAATCATATATGATTGTAGCGGTAGCACAACTCCATGCCGGTTTTTGAAGTCATATTGTAAGGGGGGGATGTGAACGTTGACGAGGTCAATCGAGACAAAATGCCTATCACGTCATCCCCGAGTTTCACACACATCGATTGCGCCGATCACGAATCCCACAACACAAGAGAAGACGATTGGTCAAAGGCGTTTATTGCGCACAAGACAAAGAACACACGCTCAACTTTTATAGGCAAATCAAATAACAACAACACAGACCGGGAACATGTCTATTCCGGTTGTCCCTTCGATTCACCCTGGGCTCTTTTGACCTACCTTGACGCTGTCCATCTTCTCATGCTTCTAAAGATGTTGTCACTTGAACGATACTCATGCAAACCTTCCAAAATCCGAATTATCATGGTTTCGTGATTGTCATCGTCGGTCATTTTAGCTCGTGTTTTGCCGGAGGGTGGTGCTCTGCATATCAGGCGAAAGCTCGTACACCGCCCTGGTTGCAAATACACTCCATACCGCAACAATATGACATCTACATCATCAAGCAAATTAAACTGGAGATAAGAATCGATCCATTGAACCCTAGCAGCCAGGAGATGAAACTTAATCCTTTCAACAGAGCACAACCAAGTGTGCTCGTTAACCCGAGAGACGTGACGTCGATGGTTTCACAATCTAAAACCGGGTACATGCACCATCCCTTCAAGCAAATCCGTTTTCTAATTTGCAATTAGAAGCCGTATGATTCAAAGAGTCCTTGAAGCATCACTTGGACTTGACAAAGGATCAATGACATCGGCAAGGGAAATAAAAACGAAAAAGATTACTGGGCACGGATATCTATTGACCGCAACGGTAAACCTCATGTGATGTGATGAACGCGAATAGGACAGCTGTCCTTCTGAGGGCCAGATATCTAAGTGATTAGTCAGGGAAGTCCCCTCCCTGAGAAAGTAGTTCAGCACTCACGGTGAAAATTAACGTCGGCGGAGTGCCCCCTTTATTTATGACGTACTGGTTTTTATAAGATGATTAGAAAATAAAACACCGAGTATTTAATCTGCTCAACTGACCTCGGAAACAAAGATAAACACTTCTCCAATGGACCGATGTGACTTCCAAAAGAGAAGAAATTAACAAATAGCTAAAATATTCATTTGCATGCATTTCCATCAAAAACACCCCACGTCCGGTTTCGTGCCGTTTGCACTCATCAGGTAGGGACAGTAAGATCAGGAAGGTAGCATACAACCGTTAATTGATCTTACCATCGAAAAATCCATTCAAATGCAAGAGGTGTCAAATAGCAAAGCGGTAGAAACGTAACTCATCTTTAAGACGCACCAAGGCAAAACGAAAAATCCTACCTTTCTGGTCACCTTTATCAACACCTCGTTCAAGATTCAACTTACCGCCCTCCAACATACAGTATATCTAACGTGGTTCTCCAGTGTTTGTGTGGGATATTGTACCCCGGTCTAGAGTAGACCGGTTTCTCAGCTTTGGAAAACTTCAATGATAAGTTACTTTATAGGATCAAGCGCAGAGATTGCTCTGGTGTGAATGAATTTCATAGCACACTGAAAAAGCACAAGAATCGCTTAATGAAACAACTACAATCTCCGTAGGGATTAACTCCAGCTGAAGACATGGGAAAAACAAGATAGATGTGACAAAGATCTCGACGCTTCAAGAAATTAATGTCTGGCGAGTGACAGCAAAGTCTTCTGGCCGCTTGCAATCATTCCACAATAATTGCCTTCGTCGAATTATTGGGATAAAATGGCCAGAAAAGATAAGGAATCAAGACCTGTGGCAGATTGCTGCTGAGGACCCGATCGCCCAGCAGATCAGTAGAAGAAAGTGGAGATGGGTTGGGCACACCTTGCGGAAACCTTATGATGACATCACGCGTCATGCTCTGGTATGGAACCCAATCGGGAAGAGACGGGTCGGACGCCCAAGGCTATCTTGGAAGCGCTCGTGTGAAGAGGAAATCCGCAAGTGTGGATTTAACTGGGACGACATCAAACTGGCTGCTATGGACAGACCAAACTGGAGACAAGTTGCCGAGGCCCTATGTTCCTCCAGGAACTCAAGGGATTAAGTCAAGGTTATTTCAAAGACAATAGCTCCAGACTCATTATCCTGTACGGATGTGCAATCATGCAGCATTTATGTGCTGTGCGGCTAACATCGTGCTAAATTGATTGGCCAACGTTAGTGAGCTGCATGCTGAAACACACGGGAGTCTCACTACCATTTCTATTCCCCCTCATATCTGTCTCAGCCTGGGCAACCTGACGGTATCCTAGCCCACGTGCACTCTTTAACTGTGCGGCACTTTGCCTGGATCAGGCGTGTGCTTTCATACCCTGGATTATAACCATTCAAGATCCGATGAACCTTACAGTATCAGAACTCATACACGGTTTAGAGGCTGCGCAAACATTGAAAACCAATCGTAGACGTTTATCAAGGTGTACGGGGGCGAAATTGGGACCTTGCGTAAAGAGCATATTCGGCGTCTCCACTGCACTTTTGAAGTTAACTTTTTTACTGTTGTAACGATGCTCTCCGCAATAAGCTTTTCGGTAGTAATGTTGATATAGAGAAGCAGATCAACCTGGACAGGTTAAAATGGTTGTGGGTTTACGAATGTCAGACCACCAAATTCCGAAGCGGATTCTTTGTGCGACACATGGCCAAACCGTCACGTGGCATAGGCAGCTAAAAACCCTTACTACTCACCTTTCCAAAGTTGGCGCAGCCCGTATTCCGGGATGGAGTTTCTGCAATCACATCACATTACACTGTTCAGTTACGCTTCATGATGTCGCGAAATCATGTTGAGTGGAGGCCTTGTGTAGTAATCAGCTTCTTGGATTGTTGGTTTAATCTTGCATGTCGTCAAACGGAGTGAGATATGGAAAGCTTGTTATGGCAACCCAGCACAGTTCCTTTATACTTACTCTTCTATAGATTTTGTAACTATCAAACCCCGCCCTTTCCCATCTTATTTATTTTTTCATGGTTGTGTGGCAGTTAAGCATCAGGTGTACAGGTTACCGATGTCATGTTGTCCCTGATGATGGTGATGATCAGGCAGGACTACTAGAGGTTGGATAGCTTGAAATTTATTGTCAAAAAATAGGCAAACGCAATTCTGGACAATTTAAAATACAATACATTGTTTTTCCTCATGCACGGGGGGTGAGATCACCTTCCTGATGAGGTTCCTCAGACACCTCCCGAGTCGGGTGTAGAGCAAACATGCGAACAGGAAAGATGGATTTCGGGAAATTGGTTTGCAAACGTTCACCAAACAAATCCAACCCGGCTTGTTTGAAAATATCAACCAGAGCAGCGCGAGATCTGGTAAAACTGCTGTCGGTCTCATCAAAAATGGCACCGGACGCTTCGAGCGAGTTATCCTTGGTGACATTTTCTTTGACGACAATCACCCCACCGGCACACAACCCTTTCGCGCACCGTTGTAAAAAGGCGATCAACGCATGGTCAGTCAAGTGTCCTGTTACCCATTGGATCCAAATGAGGTCATATCGACCTGGTGGAGGGTAGAAGTCCTGGAAAACAAACGAAATCGGGTGCGTAAACCGATACAGATATTGGAATGTATGAATGTACGCATGTGTCGATATGCATGCATGAAACCAAAAGCCTAATCCAGAAAAACTGCTCATGGGTAAAGAGAGAATACTTAGAATTAACGAGATACTAGAGGGAAATAAAAATGGTGTTGACTACAGCGTGTTTTGGCATGCAGCTCACTATCGAAGGCATATCAGTCTAGCACGATGTTTGGCGCACAGCATAGAAGTACTGCACGATTGAACACACGTGCAAGCTATCGGAAGTAAAAGGTTATTAACAGGATGCAATTCTATGTATATACTTTACTATTGTGAGACTATCTCCTCCTGGAGGATGAGTCGGTACCGTTGATGTCAACCAAGAGTCCTGGGAATTTGAGTATAAAGCGGCGTCCCCAGAACTACCCAGCGTTTGTTCGAGTCAGTTTCTCTAACCTTTGCATAACTAAGTTCGACCTGCAAGGCAGCAGGAGTCGCCGGAAAGAGGCACTGTAAACCAACTAACCGTCTACCAGACTCTGTTCCAGATTTTTCCTCAGGATTTTCTCCCGAAGCCTTTCCCGCGACCGGGTATCCCGCAAAGCAGTGGAGGTTTAAAATAACGGTTTACCTTCCCCTAGATGGACTGAACAAGTTTATGAAAAGACGTTGTTAAAACTAAGACTGACTAATGAATGACAGGTATTAAACAAATGACTGCACAACACAATCAGCCCAAGTGTCCAGCGAGCCACCAAATCTGGACATCAATCAATGTGGAAAATGCCTCGTTTTTCAAAACAAAATTGCTTACTTGCAACCCAGCACAAAAGCGCTCCCCGATCGACTGAAAGTCCTCCTCTCCCACATACTCCTTGACTTGGTCCAAAAATTCTTGCGTCATTTCCACCATGTCCACGAGCGTGAATCGTGGCAATAAAAGCTGCTTCGTGACGCGCCCGATTCCTGCACCACAGTCCAGGGCGTACGCTTTGGTCGGTGGACCGTATTCCTCGAGAAATGCATGGGAATCTTCGATATCGGGGACATTCAAAGACGCGTAACCACCAAGCATTCCGTCCACCGTGGGTGAAACATGACTCCAATATTCTTTCGCTTTGGTGTAAAATGTTTCCGGGGCGTTAGCAGGATCGAAGATAGTAGATGGGGAGTCGTCCCGTGGAGGCGAGCTGTGTTGCTTGTTCTTGGTCACGCTTTGTTTCCGAGAAGACGACGGTGGTGAAGAGATCACCTGATTCGAACTTAGCGATGCGGAAGCCTGAAAGGTTCGCGAATGTAAGTTGAACTCATAGGAACCAGCGACATTAATAGATTCAGATTTCATTATGACATTGTAGTGAGAATTATCAAACACACTGCATCATCATCAGCATTTAACGAACAGTGAATAGTCTGACCACAACTAAAGCATACCAATCTCAGCTATTTCCATTAAGCTTATAAAAATTCTCGCTCTACGAAACAAAAGTAAGCTGAAACTGTCCAATGTAGAGACCGAAATAAAAAGGTTGAGATCCTACAAAACACTAATCTGGCAGATAAAACTTGTGTTTTAGCAACAGGACTGCATCGTTTCCTTTTTCGAAGGTATTTGACGGCAGAATGTTGAACGAGAGCAGTTGGTGGTGGTCAATTTCACAAAGCGACATACGCGATTGAGTTAAAAGACTACCGTTGAATACCAGCGAACTGCAATGCCCCAACATTGGTCACAATATCAACCCCATTAACGTTAAAACAGCCACACAAACGAGAAAAAAGAACACCGAAGAGAGGTTATGGTATGGTATGGTAAGAAAGCACAAGCCTGATCCAGGCAAAGTACCGCACAGTCAGAGACTGCACGTGGGCTAAGTTACTGTCAGGTTGCCCAGGTCTAGACAGATATGAGTAAGAAAAAATAACAGGAAATAGTAATGAGACAAAGGAATCTGCCTTCTGAATGTTGTAGGCAAATTGTTTGCCAAAGTCTTACAGATCCGGCTGCAAGTTTTAGCTGATAGAATTTACTCCGAATCTCAATGTGGCTTCCGCAAGGGAAGATCAACCGTTGACATGATCTTCTCCCTGAGACAACTTCAAGAAAAGTGTCGGGAACAGCGTATGCCATTATAAACACAAATTCAAGAAAGTTGGCTACTTTGAAAACTATTTCAGAAGACTTGAGTGTACACACTGTACACTACAAGCACAATTAGGTTCACATTAATGGAAGTAAAACAGCCATGAATTCGCTTGATTACTCATTCCCGCTTGAAATAAAGTCAACTGTCTTGCAGCATGCCGCTAGGAGCCATCGGGCGCTGCGGGTAGCGATGCTTAACGTACATTTTCGCGGAAGGTCAGATGAATCGATCAAACCGTCGCAAGAATGAATTTCGGGGGAAATATCAATGGGAAATACAAACAGAACCGAACAGAGAATTCTACAGCACTTCAAACAAGTCCTTGTAAGACTGCTAGTGTGGAGGTGCGAAGAGCGTTAGCAATGAGTGCTAATCAGGAGCTTTCGAATTAACACAGAACCATCCACACCGATATGGTATGGTATGAAAGCACAATCCCGATCAGGCAAAGTGCAGCACAGTCAGAGACTGCACGTGGGCTAAGTTACTGTCAGGTTGCCCACATACGGCACAATACAAGAGCAGGAAGCACTACGAAGAACGACGACGACAACAACAACTACCACGAACCCATATTAATTCGGGTTTCAGAATGATTGTATTAGAGCGGTTGGAAGAAAAAGGAGATGGACAATGTTAACCGCGATCGAATGATATTTAATTCCTCAAGGTCATTCAGAAGAGCCCAGCTGGGCCTGAAATGAACCGGCTCGCACGAAATCGATTGACAAATCAAATATCGCGGTCACGTGATTTGCCTATATAAGACAGGGGCGTTTAATTCTTTGTCTTGTAATAAACGTGATAAGCGTTGGACAGGTTGACCTCAGGGATGAAACGAGACGCAATCGGTGTGCGTGTGCACGTGAAACGTAGGAGCTGACGTGATTAAAGTTGCCGTGAGTGTTCGGAAGCCAGACGTTAGAACAGGGAACGTGACTTGACCTGACGTCATCACTTCCGGGCCACCCATCCCTTACACTAGGATGCACAGATCGGCTGTTTCAGCAGCAGTAAGCGGGAACGGTAATACGATTTTAACCACTGATATTGCTACTCATAGCTTGCGAGATGCATATGTGACTCGATGCGAGGTTTGGTCCAGCGAGGATGGCAAGTGGTTAAGATTGTGTACAAATTCGATAGACTTCGGTCGTTGATTCGCTGGCTTGCCGAGATGGAACGGAGAGCAATATCCATTCAAGGAGCTACCGGTAATCTGTGCTATTTTGAAACCCCAAGACATGCTATTGAGGACCTCCAATGGTTGACCTAGACTGAGAAGGTAGCTTATACTATGCTAAATTGATTTCCCATCTATACTGAGCTACACAAGGAAACACACTGCAGTTTCACTACCATTTTAATTTTAATGTCTTATCGAGTTAAGCATGGGTAACCTGAGAGTATTTTACACCACGGGAGGTCTATGACTGAGCGGAACTTTGCCTGGCTTCAGGCTTGTGATTTTATACATATATACACCAATATATCATACAAAGTTCACAGTGAAATGCAATACCCGGTAAGTCAGTCCCGCCAGACTACACATTGGTCAGGAGTGCAAATGCAAGGTGAATTTTCGTGGTTCTTACTGACGAATTGGGACATGTTGACAATTGTGGATGTCATGGCAACGCGAGGAGCTTGTTTTAAATGATGGAAGTCAATCGATCGAAACGCCGTTACCAAGAGTACAACAATGGTATCTATGATGGTGCAAAAACCAGAAGCTCCATAAATAGAACCGACATTAAGGGAACCCGGGACGCAAACCATATTCTAGAATAAATTTAACGTTTCACTTGCATGTATACCAAGCAAGTAGAACCTTGATGTAATCAGGGCATGCTACGGTGAATCAAGAACACGACTGCTCGATCAAAAGACAACACGAGATGGTGAAGAAGTACAGATTTATCATAAAAGCCAAAGTGAACTGTGTGATTAATCGGTGCACACAAACGGAAAGCAACGTAACAGTGAACACACGCCGTGCTGAAAGAGGTTAGCAACCGAATACCACGGAGGAAAAAGGGAAGTGTGCTCGAGGATGCATTTTGTATTGACTCATAAATGGGGCGGGGGGTACACAAAGCACAATGGAGGATGAGTTCT
The DNA here is from genome assembly GCA_013407085.1 of Atriophallophorus winterbourni. Lineage (NCBI taxonomy): Eukaryota > Metazoa > Platyhelminthes > Trematoda > Plagiorchiida > Microphallidae > Atriophallophorus > Atriophallophorus winterbourni. Next base: position 13,297 of record JACCGJ010001123.1, read on the forward strand.
CATGCCCGGCGCTGTGTAAACGATGGACTGGACCCTGAAAAAGCAAAAACAACAACGAGATAGAGAATGATGCTTTCGCGGTAGGAACTGCGAAACTGAGAAAAATGTAAAAAAAAACCCAGCTGGACAAGAAGCGTCGTTTAAGAAACTTGCTTGAGGAAGAGTGGTAAATATAAACGATAAAATGACCCAGTTCAGCTGAGATGGCTTGGAGTTGTTGGCTTTTTTCTGTCATTACAAGCGCATGATGGTTTCATACTCTACAGCGTTTCGATTGACTAAACAGTGCGATTCGAGTGGAACAATCTCTCCAACAGCGTCCACAATACTCGGTTGATCAAGGGTAGTTGTACACCGATGGCGTGACCTACGATTAACAGCCGAGAACAATATCTGCTCCTCCCCACCTTGCAGACGACGCTTTACACCAAAGTGAACAGTCAATAACACGTTCTTCCCAACTCGTAGGGTCAATATCAAGAGCATTCATATCTCTTTTTGGGAACAGAGTTCACGAAAATGGCGTACAATCTGTCACGGCATGCTGTCTCTGTGTTATGATGGATGGATCTTCGAAGTGGTAGCAGAAACAGTCGTTGCGTTCCATCAATCTATGCGTTGTTCTTAACTCAACAACCGGGAAAACAGAAAAAGACCGGGATGGAACGTTGATCGGAAGTCCAAGCGCCCAGTGAGTGCGTTTCGACCGTGGACATGGTTTGTATTTATATGGCAACAACAGAGTGAACGTGGGACTCTGCATAGTTGGACGACGGAACTTTGGGGTTTGTCATGGGTGAGTCAGACAATTTGAATTTTAACGAAGATGGGGGGGTTGTCTGGTAACCTGGCTGGTTTTATTCGTTAGCAGGATGCCCTCCTAACACTCTGTTGGCCTCTTTCGAAGGACATTCACAGCGGATTAGCACGTCTAAAGCATATTCAGTAACCATCTCCCCATCACTAGGCCCAA